>JAOTQJ010064259.1:0-13579 GCA_025642045.1 Solanum sejunctum | reverse complement strand
CTGCTTGCCAAAACTCAGAATAGTTATGCTAATCGACTAGTTTTCTTGCTAGGATTTTCTTTCTCTTTTATTTTTTTTCTTTCGTTTTTTTCTCCCTGTTCCTTCTCCTCTCCCCGAAAACGAAAGAAGAGGGATTATATAGCCCTAAAATTAGGGCGGAGAAACCATGAAGAACTAAGCTGGCTTCGGTATTTTTCATTTTCAAACAATGCGCCTCCACCTTTATCCATCAATTGCGGAACAAAATTCTAAAGATTGACAAAAGGGAAGATATTAGGGTTAAATGTTGAGGAAAATAGGGAGATTGTTGTATGTTGGTCGGGCTGCGTTGGGGAAAAGGGAGGGGTGCGACTAGGGTTTTGGGGATTAAGAGGGAATGAAAAATGTTGTGAGGAAGATGAAGAAGAGGGAAATATAAGGGGCGCGTGTGGCACACGCGCCCGTCTTGAATTTTTTTTTATTTTTTAATAATAGCAAAAATAATGATAATAATAATAATAAAAATAAATGTTTATGATTGTTTTAAAAATAAGACTCAATGATTAATTTGACACCGTGGAGGGTAAAAATTGGGTGTCAATATTCACTTTGAAATATTTTTGAAGGATGAAGTCGTTACAAAATAATTTACAAATGATAAAGAGACTATTGCTAGTCCCCAAGCGGATCACCTAGTCTCAGTGTCATCGTTCAATTCATTCATCAGCGAAAGAAAGTAATATAATGATAATAAATGTTATTCTATCTGTGGGATCATACTATCAATATCAGTCTATCATACGGAAATAGAATGAATGACGAAAATCTCAATATAAAGGAAGAAAGTAAGAGGGAAGAGAACCCTCGACATCAACATCAACGTCTACGTCTATGAAGCCTCTATAATAGTGTTTGAGACGGTACCATGACAGGCCATGGCTACCAACATCAAATAAAAGACTAGAAATTAATACAAAATAAACATCCTCCAAATGCAGGGAAGGACTCACCACTATCTGGAATAGAGAGATCTGAACTTCAACGATCGGGATACTGAAGTCCTCGGTCTATCGAATCTGCATCATAAAATGATGCAACGATTGAGGGTTTTTTGAAACCTTTAACCTGATATAAACGACCCTTAAACATATTTTTGGGACTTAGTATAGGTTGGGGAATGACTAAAGTGCCTTCCCGTATTAAAAGAATAAAATTTTACTCTGTAACACTATGTTTGCGTCACATCTAGGGCGCGGACATGTGTTATTTTGTGAATTTACGTTCTTTTCAGTTTTCATCAAAACATTTTTTAAAAAATAAGTGTAAGTGTGCATCCCTGACTCGTCGCGCCTGGGGTGTGCATCAACACTATTTTGAAATTATTTTTCGAGTCAGTTACTCTAAAATCAGTCCGAGACTAATTTTTTACTCAATTTTCATACTGATCAAAAATTCGATCTCAGATTTTTTGTTGGAGCTTGGAAAGATGCATTATGCGCACGATTCCATTTTAGCGGTATTTCGATAATTTTATAGGGTGTTACATTATCTCCCCCTTGGGATCATTCTTCCTCGAATGATGAGTAGAGGTGAAATTAAAGCATGAGTAGACTCAAGACTCGTCTCACCTAGCCAAAAATCTCAAACTCTCAACCATTCATCAACTTTTATAAACTCTACTCGGACTCAAGAATAAAATAAGCATATCAACTCAAGAGTGGAAACTTTAATTAAGTTAAGGATAGGGACTTTACCTTTGACATCATCATCATTTGGAATGAATAGATGCAGGTATTTAGTTCTTATAGCCTCCCCAGCTTCATAAGTAGCTTTCTCAACCAATTGGTTCCTCTATAGGATTTTGGTGGAGGCTATCTCCTTGTTCCTCAGCTTACGAACTTTTCGATCAATAATTTGGATTAGAAACTCCTCATAGGATAGGTTATCCTTTACTTCAGTACTCTCAATTGGGATTACCAAAGCAAGATCTCCCAAACACTTCTTCAGCATCAATACGTAGAATACCGGATCAATGCCATCTAGCTCAGAAGGTAATTCCAACTCATAGGTGACCTTCCCAACCCTCTTCAAAATTTAGCAGGGACCAATATAACAAGGACTCAACTTTCCTTTCTTCCCAAACCTCATGACTCCCTTTATAGGTGACACCTTTAAGTACACCCAATCATCCACCTCAAACTCTAAGTCTTTTCTTCTCACATCAATGTAAGATTTTTGGTGATTTTATGCGGTCTTCAATCTCTCTCTAATAACATTTACCTTCTCCATGGACTGGTGGACATTATTAGGCCTAATCAACTCAACTTCACCTACCTGGAACCACCCAATTTGTAATCTACATCTCCTCCCATACAAAGCCTCATAAAGGGAGATTTGGATGCTCGCGTGATAACTATTATTGTAGGCGAATTCGACCTATGGCAAGTGGTTATTGCAATTTTTGTAAAATCTAGAATGCAAGTCCTTAACATATCCTTCAAAGTCTGAATGGTGCGTTCAGACTAACCACCTGTTTGTGGGTGGAAGGCTATACTTTGGTTAACTTTGTACCCTATTTCTTCTAAAAAGATCTCTAAAATTAGGAGGTGAATTGAGCTCTTCTGTCCAAGATGATAGATAAGGAAGCTCCATGCAACCTTACAATCTCACGAATATATAACCAAGAATATTCTTCAGTCGTATTAGTTGTCTTGACTGCCAAGAAGTGCGCCAATTTAGTCATCCTATCCACAATCACCCATATCGAATCGTGTTGTCTTCGAGACTTAGGTAGACCAATAATGAAGTCCATATTGATTATTTCTCACTTTCACTCTGGAATCTTAAAGTTCTGAGCTAATCCACATGGTCTTTGGTGTTCAACCTTGACCTATTGACAATTAGGACACCTAGAGACAAACTTAGCAATATCTTTCTTCATTCTATTTCACCAAAGACTTCTCTCATGTCGTGGTACATCTTGGTGGAGCCAGGATAAATAAAATATTTGGAGCTGTGAGCTTCAATCATGATTTTTTATCGAACACCATCAACATCGGGAATACATAATATACTATAGTATCTCAACACTCCATCTCCCCTTTTGGAGAAGACCATCACTTTTTGCTTGCGAACAACTTCTTTCAGTTGGAGTAAGATGGGATCTAGGTCTTGCTTTTCTTGTACCTCTGACACTAAAGATGAAGCAGACCCATTCTAAATTTGACTATGACTTCATTGATTTTTCTTCAAGTTGTACTCCTAAGCGAGCCAATCTGTGCACTACCTTAGCCAACTCTTTTTTTCCTTCTTCCATATAGTCAATGCTACCCATAGATAACCTGCCAAGAGTATCAACAATAATGTTAGCTTACCTGGGCGGTAGAGAATGCTCATGTCATAGTCCTTAAGCAACTCCAACTATCTCATCTGCTGCAGGTTGAGCTCTTTCTGACTAAAGACATAGTGCAAGCTTTTGTGGTCAGTGAAGACGTCCACATGCACTCCATACAAGTAGTGTCGCCAGATCTTAAGTGTGAACACTACTGCTGCCAACTCAAGATCATAAGTCAGATAGTTCTTCTCGTGAATCTTAAGTTATTTGGAAGCATAGGCTATTACCTTCCCTTTCTGCATCAGCACACAATCCAATCCAACTCTGGATGCATCACAATGTATCAAAAAGTCTTTCATCCCATTAGGCAAAGTCAAAACTGATGCAGTAGTCAGTCTAGTCTTCAACTCTTGAAAACTTCTCTCACATTCATCAGGGAAACTTGGCCTTTTACTGAGTCAGCCTGGTCAATAGTGCAGACAAGGAAGAAAACCCTTCAATAAATCTACTATAATAGTCTGCCAACCCCAATAAGCTCCTTATATCAGTTGGAGAGGTCGATCTGGGTGAGTTCTTAACCGTCAATCTTCTAAGCATCCACTCAAATATCATCGCCCAAGATAATATGATCTAAGAAGGCCACTGACTTAAGCCAAAACTTATATTTTAAAAACTTTGCATACAACTTATGGTCATTGAGGATTTGCAAAACCACTATGAGATAATTGGCATGCTCCTCTTCATCCTTAGAATATACCAGGATATTGTCAATAAATACAATCACGAGCATGTCAAGATATAGTCTGAATACTCTATTTACCAAGTTAATGAAGGCTACAGGTGCATTAGTCAACCATACCCTGTCCTAAAGGCTATATTTGGGATATCACATTCTCTGACTTTCAGCTATTGGTAACCCAGTCTGAGGTCTATCTTGGAGTAGCAAGTGGAACCCTGAAATTAGTCAAATAGATCATTTATCCTGGGAAGAGGATATTTATTCTTTATTGTGACCTAATTTAGTTACCTATAGTCTATGCACATTCTAAGAGACCCATCTTTCTTACACACAAATAAGACAGGAGCACCCCAAGGAGAAGCATTAGGCCTTATGTAACCCTTCTCTAACAAATCTTTCAATTGCTCTTTCAACTCTTTCAATTCAGCGGGGACCATCCTATAAGGTGGAATTGAGATAGATTGGGTATCGGGGAGAACATTAATTCAAAAATAAATATCTTTATTGGGAGGGACTCTAGACAGATCCTCAGGAAACACTTCAGAAAACTCATTTACAATCAGGACTGACTCTAGAGTAGGAGACTCAACATCAACAGGCTTTACTCACATGAGATGATAAATACAACCTTTTGCGATTAACTTTTTGGCTCTAATATAGTAGATAAACTTCTCTTAGGTGCAACATAACTCCCTTTCCATTCTAGGATAGGTTCATTAGAGAATTGAAACTTAACAATACGAGTCCTATAGTCAATAGAATCATAACAGGCATGAAGCCAATCTATGCCAAGGATCACATCAAAATTCACCATGTCCAACTCTACCAACTCAACCCAGGTATCTCAATGATAGATAGATACTACACAATCTCTATAGATCCTTTCAGCTAGAATGGATTTTCCAATAGGATAAAATAAAAAAGGGTTCAACCAAACACTTTGGAAGAATCGCAAATTTACCAGCCACGTAGGGAGTTACAAACGACAGAGTGGCACCCAAGTCAAGCAATGCATAACAATCAAAAGTAAAGACTCAAAGCATATCTGTAACGACATCTAGTGCTGCCTCTTGATCCTGACGATTACCTATGGCATAAAGATGATTTGTCCCGTCTCCTGTACCCGTAGTAGTACCCCTCTAATGACTACTAGGTGGGGGTTCTGTGGAGGACTGTGCTTTATTGCTTTCTTTACCTCGCCTCCTCTTTGGGCATTCATACTGAAAGTGACAGATCTACCTACATGAGTACTAAACATCTGTGCTCACATGGCACTCACCCAAATAAAGTTTACCATACTTGCCACAAGGCGACGTTCCTTTCGTACCTTGGGTAACACTAGCCTGAGATTGCAAACCTTGGGCCCTGAAATTCTAGTGACCATAAGACTTCGGATCATACTTGTTTTGTTGGACGGGTGCACTCGCTGTTGAGGGTGCGTAGTGATAAGGCCTCTTCTGAAAGTAGAATTTATCACCATTATTCTGTCTCTACTGATTAGGCTCATGCCCTGCTGATTTTTCCTTCCTATTTAGATCTTCTTCTCTATCTTTGTTTTTATCTTCCCCAGCTTTCTAGACATATATCATAATCTTGTAAATGTCTATACCTGGGATCAACTATGCTACTTTGCATTCCTTCTTCACATGTCTGCCCAATCCCGACAAAAAGTTCCTCATTCTTGTCCTCATGTCTTGGATTATTTCAGAAGCATATCTGGACAACTTAATAAACTTGAGACTGTGCTCTTTAATGCCATCTACTCTTGTTTTAAGTTCATTAACTCATCAACCTTTGCCTTCCTCAATGCTTGAGGAAAGAAGTGGTCAAGGAACAGAGTCTTAAACTTATCCTACTCAGCAGGCTCAATATCTTCACCTCTACTGTCCTTCCATTGGTTGTACTAAATATTTGTAACATCTTTCAGTTAGAAGGAGACAAGCTCAACCCCTTCAATCTCATTAGCATTCATGGCCCTCAAGACCTTCCACATCTTATCGATGAAGTGATGCGGGTTCTCCTCAACCTTTGACCCCGTATAAACTGGTGGGTTCATTCGTAAGAAGTCTCTGAGCCTGGTTGCAGCTGTTGACTCTTGGGAGCTTGAACTAGGGGCCTGAGGACCTCGACTATTACCCAAGGAGGCCGCTAGTTGAGTAAGCATAGTGATAACTCCCCTAAACTCTGCCTCTGAGTGGGGGCTGGCTGTGGTTGAGGGGCCGCCTGAGGAACCTCAGCAATCTTGGTAGGACGACCCCATCTGAATAGGGACCTCTGGAAGGGCATTCTCAGCAGCTGGGGCTGAGGCATCTCTATAGGAAGCAGTATGTTTTGGAGGCATGATCTGCAAGTGTGTAATGCACAAATAAGAAAAAAATTTCATATAGTTAAACTCTATCGTACGACTTAGAATATAGAAGAAGGGTAACCATTCCTAATGTCTTATAGCCTCCTACTTATAAAGTGTGGCACACAATACACCTACAAATAAGATTTTAGTAGACACGACTTCATAGGCTCCCTAAGAAATTTGAATTCTAGGTTCTGATACCAAGTTTGTCACGTCTCGAGAGGGTACCCTAGACGTAACTGACACTCAGAGACTATTGCTAGTCCTTAAATGAATCACCTGGCCTCATCATATTCGTTTAATCAATACGTCAACAAAAGACATCAGAATTAATAAATAAATAATAATGGACTACTCTACCTCATCAAATCTATGTCAAGAATAAGGGCTCTAGGCTACAAGACTAGTCAACAACATCAATAGCATAAAATAGAATTATAAAAAAAAACCTAATTTAGTGAGAAAGGGGAAGGACCCCAACATCAAACCGTTATCTCTATGTCTATGAAGCCTCTACTTTTACAGTCTAAAAAAGTCCCACAACAGACCATGGTTATCATAAACTCATAAGAAATAACTCAAATTGTAGGAAAGTAAAATAATGGGTATCCTTCAAATGCAGGGGAGGACTCACCAATGACTAGAACTAGGGGTGATGAACCTCAATGAATCGCCTACTGAAATCCTCTGTCTGTTGAATCTGCATCATGAAATGATGCTGACCCAAATGGTGTCAGTACGTGAAATATATGGTATGTAATATGGACTGAAAATAAACAGTGTAGATAGAATAACATGGAATAACATCAACTCATTAGGAACTCATCTCATCTCAGAATAAGGAATAGACGATATCACATCGACATCAAGCAAGACTCATACCATCACATCAACATCAGAGTACTATTAAGATGAAACCTACCTAGGAGTTTCTCTAACCGACAACCATCACCAATGAATCGGTGATGATACAACAAAGTGATGTCATTGCCACATTCGTCCAGTACCTTACCGGGGTAAAGGACGTCCCATCTGTAGATCCATGGTAACATCAAGTCCTCTTTTGGGACTAAAGAACCATTCGATTTGACAGTCCAATCCCCTCCTATGCGGTCGCGTAGTTAATGAGTACGAGTAGGACTTAATGTTACTCATTTTGGTGTTCAACACTCCTCCTAGGACTCAATCATGCTCATAAGACATCAAACATCAAGATTTACTCATTATTTAATCTATATTGGACAAAGAACATCAACTTATCTCATCTATCATCAACTCAATGGATTAGGGACATTCTTTAAGATTAAGTTCAACCGCTTTAAGACTCTAAGGGTATCACTCTCAATCAATCTCATCAACATCATCATCAACACATTCAACTTAGGACCAAACCCATAACAAACAACACATTTATATCATCAAGGCTTTAGACATCAACCCCTAAGTTCATTCTTGTCATCTTCAACACAGAAATCATGTAGGATTTATATAATAACTTAGATAAACTATTTAAGCAATTAATTCAACTTATGATGATCATAAATTCAAGAATATATATATATACATATTCAATAAAATATCCAAGAATTTCACATATAAGACTCATCACATTCAACTATCAACTTACTACAATCAATGGGGCACATGGGAGAACAATCCCTTATTTTGGTTAGCCTTGCATACTTGGGATGAAGAACAACTTAATAATCTTCAAGTAATTGACCCCCAATCTTGAATTTCCCAAGCTACCTCTTCTTTCTCTCTCAAGGACCCGCACTTAGAAACTAGAAAAAAATGGATTTTGAAACCTTTAATCTCATATAAATGACCCTTAAACACGTTTTGGGGACTTAGGATAGGTCGAGGAATGACTAAAGTGTCCTTCCCAAATTAAAAGAATAAGATTTCACTCCATAACACCATGTCCGCTTCGTGCCTAGGGAGCGGACATGTGTTATTTCGCGAATTTACGTTCTTTTCAATTTTTGTCAAACTATTTAACTAAAAAAAAAGAAAAAAGTGTAAGTTCGCGCTTGGGACACATCAACACTATTTTGGAATTAATTACGAAAAATTATTTTTTGACTCGATTGCTCTAAAATCGAGTTGAGACAATTGTCCCATTTAATTTTTCGTGTTGATCGCAAGTCGGGTCTTGGATTTCCAATGGAACTTGCGAAGATGTATTATGTGCACAATTCCATCCTAGAGTATTTTGGTAATTTCACAGGGTAGTACAAAATTCACGAAATAACACCAAATCTGATTCTAAAAAATCTCCTAGATCAATTTTCACTTTTCGAAACTGATGCAACAAATGAAATTTTATTCAGAGACTCGAAACTCCAAATGGTATCAAAATTCACTTTTAGAATAATTTAAGCGTTAAAACTCAAAAACTCCTACAACCCTTAACTCTTTAACGAAAAGCCAAAATCAGGCACACGAATGGGCCAATTAAGACTCGGGACTACTAACAGGATGGGAAAATGGTAATTTCTCAAGAATATTTGAGGTCATTATAGAATGCGACTGTCTCTTTCTTGTTTAAGACAAAGTGATGAATTTTAAAACTTTATTCACAATAAATTCAATGATTAAAAGTTTTGCAATGTCAATCTTCTAATTGTTTCTCTTTTTGAATAAAGTATTATCTTTTTCTCTTTCAAAATCGTTTCTTTTATTCTCATGTATTCAATAGTCGAATAACTAAATCAAATCAAACTGAAATCAATAGCTAAAAAAAAATCAATAACAACAATATATTCAGTAAAATTTCATAAGTGAGTTCTGGATATATATTATATTTAATTTAATTTGATTAATAATTTAAAAATTAACTTAATTAATTTCATTTTAATTGTTTCTTAATTAATTTTATTTTAATTGTTTATCAATAATCGACCCAAATCGATCGGTGATAGGCTCAAGTTGGTTTTTTATGTTATTTTATTTTCACACTGATGTACTATTGATAAGGAGGTATGAATAAGGAAGTTGATGTGATTGAACCAAAAAAGAATGGTACGTAGTGATTGAGAAACGAAGAGAAAATAACTTGTCACTCATAATTGAGTCCCAACTTTGTTTGTGGAGTGGATAATTGGACACTTCATATAATTTTGGATTAATTTTTAATTCATATAAAAATTTTACAGAATAATTTATTTTGGCATTAATCTGTATTAACTTCAAAATATTTTGCACATATAATCCATTTCAAGCATATTTAAAATTTTATACGAGTGTAATTATTATTTGAATGGGTCATTCGGAAACAGTCGTATTATGTTTTTAAACATAGGGGTCAGGCTGCGTACATCAGACCCTCCCTTACCTCGCAATGGGCGGAAGCCTCTGAGACATTGAGGTAATATTGTTGTTGTTGTAATTATTATTTGACTTCAACTAATTTTTCTTAATCTCTGAATAGAAATGACTGAAGTCACACAAAAATGACAAATAAGATTAAAATTTATGAAAAATAGCTAAACGAACTTCAAACATATGAAATCTTAAAAATTATCTCCAAATTTATTTGAAGTAGATACATATTTAAAATTTCAGAAAATGTCTACAAATCAAAAGCCATCAAAATCAAACATTCATTAGTTAGATCTACAATTTATTTTTATTATGATATTACTCTCTTCGTTTTAAATTAACTTAATTTTTGAGATTTTTTTCAATGTTCAAAATAATTGAATTGTTCAAAGTTCAAGATGAATATTTAAAACTTTTTTTATTTTTATCCTTTCATTTATTGAAATTTCATAGTTTTTAGAAAATAAATTACATTACGTATTTATGACTTCACAAAAAACAACAGTGAAAATACTCCCTCTATTGCATATTATATGAGCACTTTCCATTTACACAATTATTAAAAAATTATTAATGCACTAGTGAACTTTATTATTTTACCCTTTATTTATATCAATATACATTAAATTAAGTGAGAAGAAGTTATTAATACACTAATTATTAATGTATTAGTGAATTTTACCATTGTACCTTTTATTTATATCAATGTACATTACATTAAGTTAGAAGAAATCATTAATATATTAATCAATGATGAAGCAAATTTAAAAAATATAATTAATTCTATCTTAATTTAGTAAGTACTAGTTAAATTTTTTTGTTCAATATTTTTTTAATATAATCATATCCATCCTATTGCCATAGGTGGAATTGAATTTATGAGGACAATAAGTCAATGGAGGAAGACTTTCTCCATCCACTATTTTGTAATAACTAATAATAACAGATAAAAAGAACCATATATTGCCCATCTAGAAGTAATATTATTTTAAAGGAGAAAAAAAAATGTTCTGCCATATTCACTATTCTTGATTTAATTAATAAAAATGCAACAAAAAACTTATACATAAAATTGTAATTAGAACCAATAATTATTTTACGTTAAATTCAAATAATCCTGATATTATTTTTGGGAGTTAAAATGAAATATATACGGAAAAACTTTACATCACAAATATATTAGACAAACTTATATCCAAGAAAAAAAATTAATTTTTTTTAATTTTAATATTTTTTATGTTTTATGTACCGTAATGTACTTGATGAGTCTTAGATTAAGGCAAAAATATGTCAAAATTATGATGCTACTAATAAGGTAATTGATATTAATGAATGCTGGGGAGACGAAAAAATAAATTCTAATCATATTACTCGCTCTGTCTAAAAATAGTTATCATATTTTATTTTTTAAAGTTAATTTGATTAATTTAACTAATGTGTATTCTTGTCATGATTCATGAAGAATTGAAGTCAAAAGGGTGGTTGATTGTATATATGGCAATGTGCAAATATCCCTTAATTATTTTTGGCTTTGCCAGCTTTCTTGTAATATTAACAATAGTCATGCTTTATGAATTAAAAAAAAAAGAATATAATAGACTTGGCCAGCACAATATTTTGACTAATCTTTGGTTTTGGATTTCAATTATGTAGCTCAATATTTTGACTAATATTTTGTTTGGATATATCAATTAAAATAAAATTATGTATAATACTGCCTAACTTTTAGGTCTATCATTATTTTAATTTCTCATATTTAATTGATATTTTTTTCTCTTTTAAAAAAATAAATTTCTTAAAAATAATAATACAATGACTCCAGAAGTAGAATACAACGACTCCCTCCAATACATTCTAACTCCATTAGCCCGCATTCCCACAAATATTTTTTTCCTATGATATTTATTTTGATTAAATATAAATATTCTTAAAATAATATGTTTTTCTATTTATGTGCTAAGTATCAGGAAATAAATAAAACCTCTTTTCATTAGTAATAGTAATAATAATAATAATAGTAATAATAGAAATAATAATTATCATCATCATAATAATAATAGTAATAATAATAAGGAGAAGAATAAGAACAAGAATAATAAGAGTAATCACCACAACAAACAACAACAACAATAAAAGGAACAAATGACGTACAAACGGACACTAAGAGATGACTTAGAATACACGTCATGTTATTATTGATTTGAAATTAAAAAAAAATTATGAACTCCTATAACAATTTCATAATTGATTTATTATAATGACAATTGGCTCACAATCAAATATTACCAAAATTATGAAAGACTTATAATAATAAAATTGTCTTGGAGTGACTTATAAGTCATGGATTTAAGTCGAAAAGTAACTATTGATACTTGCATAAAGATAGACTGTCTATATCACACTTATTCTAATGCACCCTTTTTCAAAACCTTCACTAACACAAATACATCAAGTTGCCCTTTTAGAATATGTATTATTAAACGAGTAAACTTCATAAATGACAAACATATAAAGTCTAATTATGCTTCATAGTTATAATTTGGGTAATTACATTTCGTAACTATAATTATAAAAACGTTTGTATAATTCGCGTAACATTTATATAATTTGTTATACGATTCACTATTTTTGTATAACGTTTATATATTTCGCTATACAATTCACACTGTTTGTATATTTCGATATACAATTTAATTCACACACGTTTGTAATAATCGCGCACAACGTTTGTATAGATCATGCGAATTAGACAAAACTTAAACTGTAAATAGAATTAAATGTTTGTCACAGACTATAATCAATTCAAACTATAACTATACTAGCTATTTAACTAGTATATATTTGCTTCTCTGCATAATTTTTCCGTGTTAAAATTATGCGTACTTTCCTTCCACACAAGCAAAACTCTTAGCTATCTACTCTAATGACTTCAAATACATGACACATCATTGGCTCTAAATTAGTGCCTCAAGTTCATACCCAAACACATTTGTTATTCACAGTTAAGGATTGAAAAATAATTAATTATAATGTTGCAATGAATTGGTTACAAGTTGGATTTGTCAAGTCTAAATCCAAGAAGTCCAAAAGAATACATTTGTCAATTAAGATGCTTGTGGCAAGTTGTTGAATACTTTTACATGATTTTACTCAACGTGCTACTCTTGCCTGTCCATTTACGCTAATGTATTGTACAAAATATTAATTGGACCGTAGTCCTTTCTTCCAAATTAAATATAAAAGTAGTTTCGTATTACGTTACAATTTTCTCAATTTCATTGTTTTCAACTAAATTTTATTTAGATACTTAACTATGATTGATTCTAATTGAGCATTTACGTACATGTGGAAAAAAATAAATATTTCTATTTGATCGGATAATCGAAATCTGGCTGCTATGGATATAGTGAAGTAAAAACCAAGGGATGCTTTGATGACAACATTAATCTGTGACTGAAATGTCGATATTGATGAATCAAACCTATAGCAATGTCTCTCTGCTTGCTTGCTCCATCGCTCTTAGTCAACTAACCAATTTTTTCAAGAAGTTTGTATGTGTGTATTCTCAATCATCTATTATGTAGATAAATTAATCCCATAAAATATATAATCTTCTTTGATTATACACACATTAATCTTAATGGAACTACGATTTATTATTGAAGCCAATTCGTATAATTATAGGAGGTGATATATGACGTTTCATCCATCAATCTTCTCTCTCTCCCCAAATTTTACCAACACCTATTCCAACTAATTTTTATAAAAATTTATTAATATACATTCATATATATACATACATATGTATATATATACATTCATATATATACATACATATATATATATATACACA
>JAOTQJ010064248.1:0-13580 GCA_025642045.1 Solanum sejunctum | reverse complement strand
AATCAAAGCCTATGGCCTACAGGTGACAGAGTGAATGGAAACCCATAAGGACCCAAAACAAGCCTCTTGGCAAAGCAATCACACATCCTTGGTTGCGAAAGCAAAGTAAAAGGCAACAAGAATAATAAAAAGGGAAATTGGAACTAAGGAAAGTCTTTGGCAGTATAAAACATAGAAGAATCAAAGCTCATAGCATAAGTACATCATTTGTTAGCATAACAACCTCTAATCATATAGGAACGGGGGCCAAGACACTCTCCGTGCTAACCCTCATAGTATGAAAAGTTCAACATAAATAGAGAATACAAGTGACCATAGTAAGATAGCTAATGTCCCTAAACTTGAGGACTCACTGAAGCTCTCCTTCGAAAATGCAAAGACTAGCCACGTAAACGATGATGAAGAGGTGCTCCGATTTCAACATGTAACATTATGTAGGCAGAGAGTATGGATTAGTACATTTGATTTTAATAAGTATATAGGATGAAATGCATAAGACACAGGCAACACAGTCAAAATGTATAAACATAAGCAATGAGTAAGTATAATAACAATATGGTATGTATGATCAATTCTTGAAGTAAAACATGCTTGTAAAAAATAAAATTGAGTATATAGATTACATGTGTAGAAAGAGACCATGGTCATAGACCAAGCAAACTATTACTTGTAATTCAAGGCGTATCACCTCCTTGGAAGGTTATTGAGGTATCTACCCCTTAACATGGTAGATAGGCATGTCACCCTCCCCCATCATAGTGGTCAAGGTATACACTCCTCAACATGGTAGATTGGCATAGAACCCCACTCCCCCTCAAAGTGGTCAAGGAATACACCCCTCAACATGGTAGATGGGCATAGCATCACCCATCAAAGTGGTCGAGGTATATATCGCTTAACATGGTAGATGGGGATAGCACCCCTCATCAAAGTGGTCAAGGTATATACCCCTCAACATCGTAGATGCGAATAGCACCCCTCCATCAAAGTTATTGAGGCATGTCACCCCCTCAAAAAGGTGTGGTCAACTTGAAAGGCTATAGATACTTGATTTAAAACTCATGAAATAGATCATCGATAGCTCAAGAATTCTTGTCAAGATATTTTATCAAACATTCGGTAGGTACACAATGCTAGTTCAAATTCATTAAATTCAAGAGTGAAATAATGTGAGAAAATTTAATGTAAATCAACCCACCAACACATAGTAAAATCTTAATGACAGATAACTTGAAATCCTTCATCAAATCACTTTACAGAGCACAGTTTCATAGACCAAAACATGCATGGTCACAATAGAAAACCATCTCATAGTATAAACTTTAAATACGTAGACATCCATTTCAAATCATAGTTTCATAACACCTCGGCATAACCTGTAATCAAAACTCATAATAGATAATAGCTATAAGTAATACCACTTCAAAACATGTTATTTTCATAGAAAGGAAGGTTGGGCACCATGGGTGAAAGAACCCAATGGTTGAAAACACATACGTTGAGTTTGGGGATTTTCTTGATGTAGATTTGAATGAGAACTTAAAGCTTGAATAAAGTTTTTGAGAACAAAAATTAAGCTTGGGACAAGTGATTTTGGATGAAATATTTGTTTAAGTGTTAGAGAGGGTTTTGAGAGTGTCTTGAGTGATATATATTTGAAAAATAGCAACGTATAGGTACTTTTATGCATACATGGGCATGCAGCCATGACCCCAATGCCTTAGGCCGAAATAGGATAAATAAGAAAGTCACAACACTGCTTCGTGATAGGTCCACATAGCGGATCTATCGTAGAGCCATCATAGACTACTTTTATCACCGATGATATTTAAAAATCAACTTTTGTTATGGGTCCTATGAAATTGGGGTCATAGCCATTTTTCACTCAATTTAGCCCCCAAATCAAGAATATAAAGTCACATTTTCGATATCACAAATGGATTTTAGATATATTGAAATTATGATGATGGGAATTTCTGAGTCACCTTTCAGAGAAGGTTACAATATCACCACATTGCGAACATTCACCTCCAAATGTGAAAGAAATGTACATAAGACAAGTAGCCAATAATATTTCATCCCTACATAAACGCAATAAATGCACTAAAACATCATTTTTGAAAATCTCAACATGAATGTCAAAAGTCATTATAAACTTGTCAACATACACATGAATGCATGCAAATGACACAACGGCTGAAACTAAGGACTTGAAATCATGTAAGGGAACTTAAATTAGTACATTAGGCTTTAATAGAGTGGAAGAGAATGGATATCATTTTCTCCTGTCTACCTCAGCTTCCCATGTGGTACTTTCAACTTGTTTATTCCTCCAAAGGACTTTGACGGAAGCTACATCCTTGTTTCTCAACCTCTTCTCTTGTCTATCCAAAATTCCGATGAAAACATCCTCATAAGTCAAATTATCATCAACCACACCCACAACATCCAAAGGTACAATAGAACTTGGGTCACCCGCACACTTCCTCACCATAGACACATAGAAGACCGGATGAACTAGATTTATATCAATAGGCAACTCCAACTCATAGGCTAGTTTACTAATCCTCCTCAACAACCTATACAGACCCACAAATCTTGCTCTCAATTTATCCATCTTGTCCAAATGGACTACACCCTTCATGGCTGAGACTTTCAAGTAAACCCAATCACCAACCTTGAATTCAAGATCTCTTTGGCTCACATTGCAATAAGACTTTTTCTATTTGGGGTTGTTTTTGATTTCTTCGTTGTCAACCTCACCTTCTCCAAGGCTTCCATAACTAAATCCAGACCTAACAAAGCCATCTCTCCCACCTCAAACTATCCAATCAGAGATCTGTAACGTCTACCACAAAGAGACTAAAAGGAGTCATACCAATGCTTGAATGATAACTATTATTGTAAGCAAAATCAATGAGAGAGAGATGTTCATTCCAACTACCCTTAAACTCCAAAACACAAGATCTAAGTGTTTCCTCTATAGTTTGGATAGTTCATTCGGCTTGGCCATCAGTTTGAGGGTGAAAGGTCATGCGAAGCTTAACCTTTGTACCAAGACCTCTTTGGAAGACCTCCAAAAGTGAGTAGTGAATAAAGCACCATGATCCAAAATGATACACAAAGGCACCACATGCAATCTAGCCAACTCATAAATATATAATTAGAATAACTTTCATCTCCATAAGTAGTTTTAATCGGTAAGAAGTGAGCGGACTTTGTCATTCTATCAACCACAACCTAAAGAGAATCATAATATTTTCTAGTCTTAGGCAACCCAACCACAAAATCCACTGTTGATTTCCTCCCACTTCCAAGTAGGAATCTCTATATCTTGGACTAGGCTACCCGACTTTTGATGTTTCGCTTTCACTTGTTGACAATTGTGACATCCAGATATAAACTTGGCAATATCTTTCTTCATACCACTCCACTAATCCATTCTCTCAAATCTCTATACAACTTCCTAAAACTAGAGTGAATAGAATAGGATGAATTATGAAACTCATCTAAAATCAAACTTCCTCAAGTCATTAACATTAGGCACACACAATCTACCTTTGTACCTAAGGGCACCATCGCCCCCTTGGGAGAAAACCACCACTTTACCATCTCTCACCAAGGACATCAATTCTAGCAAGGCGGGGTCAAGATCATGTTTTCACCTTACTTTCTCAATGAATAAAAATTTAGAATCATTAACAACCACTACATCACCATTGCCAACTTCCTCGAACCAAACCCTTAATCTAGCCAACAGATGAACCTCTTTAGCCACCTCTTTGCCACTATTATCAACATATGCTAGGCTACCCATAGGCACCCTAATTAGAGCCTTGGCCATAATATTAGCCTTACCGGGGTGATTATACACACTCATATCATAATTTTGAAGGAGCTCTAACCACCTTCTATATCCCAAGTTATGATCTTTTTGGGTGAACACATCAACATGACCCCCATACAAATAGTGATGCCAAATTTTCACAGCAAATACCATAGCCCCAATTCAAGATCATGGGTGGGATAATTCATCTCATGCACCTTATGTTTTCTATAGTCATAAACTATCACCTTACCATTCTGCATGCAACACAACCCTAACCAATTATTGAGGCATCAGAATACACAACAAACCCTTCCAATCCTTCTAGTAAAGACAATAGCAGAGATAAGCATATCCTTCAAAGTTTGGACACTCTTCTCACATTCATCAGTCCACACAAATTTTGCCTTCTTTTGGGTCAACTTAGGCATAGGAGAAGTAATAGAAGATAACCCATTCACAAACCTCCGATAATAACCTGCCAAACCCAAGAAACTCCTAATGTCCTATGGATTCAAAGGTCTAGGCCAATTTCTAATAACCTCCGCCTTATTAGAGTCTACCTTAATACTATCACCTGATACCACATACCCCAGAAAAGCAACCTCTTTCAACCGAAACTCATATTTTTCATATTTAGTATACAACTTCTCCTCCCTCAAGATTTACAATACCACCCTCAAGTGATTCACATGCTCCTCCATACTATGAGAATAAATAAATATATCATAAACAAAAACTATAACAAATAAGTCAAGGTAGGTTTTAAAGACCCTATTCATAAGATCCGCAATATAGCCTTGCATTAGTTAACCCAAAGGACATAACCACAAACTCAAAGTGACCATACCAAATTTGGAAAACATCTTGAGAATGTCATACTCCCTCACAGTGACTTGCTGATACCCAGACCAAAGATCAACCTTAGAGAAGTGACTATCCCCCGTAAGTTGATCAAACATGTCATCAATCACTAGTCGAGGTTACTTGTTCTTTATGGTGACTCTATTAAGTTGCCAGTAATTGATGTCCATTGTAAGAGAACCATCCTTATTCACAAACAATACTGGTGCACCCCAAGGTTATTGACTAGGCCTTATAAAACCTTTCTCCAACAAATCCCTCAATTGCTCCTCTAACTCCTTCAACTTCGACGTGGATATGCGGTAAGGGGGAATCGAAATGGGTTGAGTGTCTCGAAGAAGGTCTATACCAAGGTCAATTTTCCTTTCGAGAGGAACACTGGGAAGTTCATTAGGAAAGACATCAAGAAACTCATTAACCACTGAAATCGACTGAATAGGAAGGACCTTGGACTCAACATCCGTAACCCTCACAAGCTGGTAGAGGCAACCCTTAGAAATCAACTTTTGGGCTTTAATACAAGAAATAAATCTACCTTTTACCATTACATCACAACTTTCCCACTAAGGATGGTCTCATTAAGGAATTAAAACTTTAACCTACAGGTTCTACAATCAATAGAGGCATAATATGCATGAAACTAATTCATCCCAAGAATGACATCAAAATCCACCATATCTAATCAATAAAATGACAAGGCAAGATTTAATACAATATGAATATGGGATAATTTCTCTAGACTCTTCTAGCAAAAATAGGTACAAATGGGGGTAGACACTTCAAAGGGTTTACACAATAATTCAAGGTTTACATAAAGCTTTTTGGCAACAAAAGGAGTAATAAAAAAATAAGTGGCACCTAGGTCTATCGAATGATACACATCAAATTCAAAAATGTTTTGTATACCGATGATGACATCGGGCACCTCATCTACCCCTTGTCTTCCTTGAAGAGTATAGAACCTATTTTACCTTAGGTACACCATTATTGCCCTCATCTCCCTTTTGGACCCGCATTTGTGCCTTAGCCTTATGAATGACCATCTCTACCCTTGTTTTGATTACGAGGACAATCAAACATCTTATGACCCACTTCACCCAATCATAACATGCATTAGTGTTCTTCAAACATGGAACATTATGGCTTCTACCATATCATAGGCACAAAGGGTTAGGCACCACACCACCACCACCTTGGACTTTTGGGTTGTCATTAGCAAACATTCTATTAGGAGAATTGGAAGACCCTTGGCCTTGAGTAAACCGGCCACCCACAGGACTTTGAAACCTACCTTCAAAACAAGCCCTCTTACCCTTACCACTTATTCTCTTTCTCAAATTTTGCCCCTCTAGTTTTTCGGCATATGCCATGAGACAGGACTAATTCATATCACCTACGACCATGGTGGTACAATACTCCTCATTTACTAAGTCAGACACACCCGACACAAATTTGTTCATTCTAAACCTCTGCTCAACAACCAATTAAGGGGCATACTTAGAGAGTTGGTTGAACTTGAGGGCATACTGTCATGACCCAAATCTAGGGCCTAGACATGACTTGGCAAATGAGAGCCAAAAAGGACCCAAAATGAGTCTCTTAGCATATTATTTACACATCCCTGGTCACAGAAATAATTAAACAATAATAAGTGTCACATCTCGGACCTAGGGCCTAGACATGATTGGTTAATGAGAAACTTAAAGGAATCCCAAATAAGCTTCATAGCATATCACTATGCATTCTTGGTCGTGGAAGCAATGTAAACCAACATAAGAAAAATAAACAAGGTGAAATGGGATTAAGGGAATGCTTACATAATATCAACACCTAGAGACAAAAGAGTCAATTCTCATACCATGGATGCATAGCACGTCCAACAATGTCCCTAGAATGGAGGACTCACCAACTAGATTGAGTGATGCCGAGCTAGCCATGTGGAGGAAGATTATCAACTTGGGCTTCGTTCCTACATGGTGATATCATGTAGGCAAGAGTATGCATTATTATGTGTAAATGTACTAAGTATGTAGGATGCAATGCAACAAGAGATCGGCATCATAATCAAAATGTATAATAATAGCCAATAGACATTATATAACAATATGGCATGTATGATCAATTCTTAAGTAAAACATGCTTAAGTAACTCATACTTATATAGGATATCATATGTGTAAGAGACCAAGCAAGATTTCCAAAGTACAAACCTCTTCATTGGTTGATCATGATGGAACCCCATCACCCTGGTGGTGAAGTACAAACCTCACATGGTTGATGATAATCTCACCATATCATCCTGGTGGCGATGTAGAAACCCCTCACATGGTTGATGAGTACAAACTCCCATCTTGGTTATCCGGACACTCAGTCCCTCTAGATTGAGCATGGTATAATACAATACTTTATACAAAATATATCATTTACATAAGCTCATTTTATCATCATAACATTAATCATATTATAACTCAAGCTTGAGACCTTGAATTCCACAAGAAACCATAACAAGACATTTTATCAAACACTTGGCGGGTGTGAAGTGGTAGTATAAAACCATGAAATAAAGAGATGAGATCATGCAAGAAAATCCACTATAAAATCGTCAATCAACACCTCGTAACACCCCCAAGCAATATACATTAAAAACCCTCAGCAAATCTTACAAGACATCTAAGATTTGTAGCTCAAAATATAGCAAAACAATTATAACTTTACATAGCTTTTACATACTTCGTAGACATGTTAATACTAGTAAACTCAATTGTAAAATCAACTGTAAATCATGGAAATTGAGTGAAAGGAGATTAGGGCACCATGGTTTGAAGGACCCAATAGTTAAAACCCATATAGATTAGCTTTGGAAAAACTCTTAGTGACGATTGAAAATGGAGGCTTGAAGCTTGAGGGAAATCCTTAGATTCGGAAGTGGTTTTGAGACTTGAATTTAGGAGTGAAAATATAGCTAAGTGCTTGAGTAAGTATTGGGGAATTTTTATGATGATATGAGGGTGAAATAATGCTAAGTAACAGTATTTTTATGTGTGGGAAGGCTTAGGCCCAAGACTCAAAGACTTGGACCCAAAATAAAAAATATGACCAAAATAACACTGGAGCGTATCGCTCCCAAGACATAGATTTTATACTGGAAATTACAACTTTAAAATTTTAGATTTTGCTACGGTTGCTCTATAATTTGTTTTAGACCCAACTCCTACCAATTTTTCTTCCTGAACAAGAATATGAAGTCGAATTTCTAAAAAATGAATGGACTTATAGATATAGAGAAATTATAATTTTGGGCACTTTTGAGTCACATTTTTGGGTGCTTTTTGGGGTTGTTTCAAAAAGCTAGTGTAAAGCCATGCAATTCAAGAGTGAAATCATTCTACAAAAATCACTATAAGGCCATCAATAGATACTTAGCAACACCGTCAAACAATATACATCAAGACCCTTCATCACTCCTCACCATAGACCTTAGATTCATGGCCCCAAACATACTGAAACAGTCACAATTTCATAAATTCAACATAGTGTATAGTGATTTTCATAATAAATAAGACCTATGAGTAAATCAATTTTAATAATGCAATTTTTAAGATAAGAAAGCTTGGGCATCTTGGGTAAAAGGAACCCATGAAAGAAACCCACATACATTAGCTTTAGAGATGAACTTGATGAAGATTGGAGATGGAGACTTAAGCTTGTGAGGAAATCCTTAGATCCATACATGGTATTGCGACTTGATTTTAGGAGTAAACTATTTAGCTAAGTGTTTGAATGAGTATTGCGGAATGTTTAGAATGATATGAGCATAAAAAATGGTTAAGTATGGGTATTTTTATGTTTGGAGATAATTAGGACCAAGACTTCAAAGTCTTTGATATATTGGATTATTTCCAAAATGAAGAAGAGCTTATGAGTCAATTGATAGTGATGTTGCAAATTTTTAGGGGTGAGAGGTTTGTTGCTAAATGTCATAAGTGTGAATTGTGGGTAACAAGGAGGTGGTTAGAGAAGTGCATTGGTTGGCTAGGTTTGGAAGGAGGTTGGATGAAGTTGAGAATGGTAGTATAGTGGTTTTGATGGTTACAGATCTTATTTAGTTGTAGGGGTCAAGTTAGAGCAAGCCCATAACCCTGCTATATTAGAGTTGAAGGCCTTGGTGAGAGATGGTAAGGTAGATATTTTTTCATAAGGGGAAGACAGTGCCCTTAGGTACCAAGGTATGTTGTGTTTGCCTAGTGGTGATGACTTGGGAGAGAAGGTGTTAGATGAGGCCCACAATGTTGTATCCGATTGTCGTATTTGCCAACAAGTTAAATTGAGCATCAAATGTTGGGTGTCTTAGCCCAAGATGTAGAGATTCCTACTTGGGAGTGGGAGGAAATTAACAAAGATTTTGTAATTGAACCGCCTAAGACTAGGAAGCATCTTGATTTTATCTTGGTTGTGGTCGATAGACTCAAAAATCCAGCTCATTTTCTATCGGTTAAGACTACTTATGATGCAAAAGAATATGCCAAATTGTATGTTCGTGAGTTGGTTAGATTGCATGGAGTGCCTTTGTCTATCATTTCAGATCACGGTGCTCAATTCACTTCTCACTTTTAGAGGTCCTTGCAAAGATGTCTTGGTACTAAGTTTAAACGTACAATGGCCTTTCACTCTCAAATGGATAGGTAAGCCAAGAGAACTATCTAACTCTTTAGGATATGCTTATAGTTTGTATTTTGGAGTTTAAGGGTAGTTGGGATGACCAACTTCCACTCATTGAGTTTACTTACAACAACAGCTCTCGTTCAAATATTGGTATGGCTCCTTTTGAGTCTCTTTATGTTAGATGTTGTAGACCTCAGTTAGATGATTTGAGGTAGCGAAAAGGGCCTTGTTGTGTCCAAATCTGGTTGTGGAGTCCATGGAGATGGTGAGGTTGATAAGGGATAGATTGAAAATAGCCCAAAGTAGACAAAGGTCCTATGACGATGTGATTGAATTTAAGGTTTGTGATTGGGTCTATTTTAAGGTCTTACCTATGATGGGTGTGATTCGTTTTGGTACAAAAGGTAAATATGGTCCAAGATTTGTTGGTCCTTACAGAGTGTTGAGCAGGACTTGTAAGATGGCCTATGAGTTGGAGTTGCCCCATGATATGAATATGGTTCATCTGATCTTCCATGTGTCTATGTTAAAGAAGTGTGTAGGTGACCCAAGTGCTATTGTTCTTTTAGATGTTGTGGGTGTTGTTGAAGACAATTTAACTTTATGGAAAGGTACAGTTAGAAATTTTGGGTAGATAAGTGAAGAGGTTGAGGAACAAATATGTAGCTTCCGTTAAGGTCCTTTAAAGGAACCAATAAGCTTAAAGTACCACATGGAAAGCCGAGGAAAACATGCAAAAGCGATATCCCTATCTCTTCTACTCCTCTCAAACCTAAGGTAATAATTTAAGTCCCCTACATGATTCCAAGTCTTAAGCTTCAGCTTGTATGTCATTTGCATGCATTCATGTTTATATTGACAATGTTATGGTGATTTACACTTATGTTGAGATTTTTGAAATAATGTTTAAGTACATTGTTGAATTCATGTGTTTGGTGAAATCAACTTGGTTACTTCTCTTAAATACATTTCTTTTACATTCGGGGATGAATGGTCCCAAGGGGGGAGATATTGAAATGCCCCAAAAAGTCCCCGAAAACATGTCTCAGAATACTCCGTAATCTTAATTTCAACATATTTGAAATCTCTACATGATATTGAAAATTTGACTTTATATTAGTGATCGAGGGGTACATTTGCGTGGAAAAAGTGTATAACACTGTTATTAGGACAACCGTAGAAAAATTTTATTTACTAAAATTTACGAAAAAAAAGAGGATCCGTGCCTCTGATGCGATGTGGCCAAGGGGTGGATTAGTGCATTTTGTTCCCATCTTTTCACTGTTTTTGCCTAAGGCTTTGTGGCCTTGGGCCTAAGCCCTCCTATTCGTAAAACACTTACACTTAGACATTTTTCAACCCTATATCACTCAAGACACTCCCAAAAACCTGTTTAAAACTTATCTAAATATTTCATCTAAATTCAAGTGTCCCACACTCATCTCCAAATCTCAAGGAATTCATTCAAGCTTCAAGTTCTCATTCAAATCTTCATCAAGAAAATCCTCAAACTTTAGGTAAGTTGGTTTTAGCCATTAGGCCCTTTTGACCCATTGTGCCTAACCTTCTTTTTATTTATATTAAATGTTTTCAAGTCGAATTATCTATGGCTATCTCTTATTATGAAAGTTGATTATAAACTATGTTAGTGTTTCATAGAATGTTGAGTGTTTAAGCATATTTTGAGCTACGAATCTATGATCTATTATGAGATTAATGAAGGGTTTCAATCTATTTTGAATGAGGGTGTTACCAAGTGTTGGCGGGTTATTTTACATTACGTTTTCTCACATGACTGCAATCTTGAAATGCATGGTTTTGAACTAGAATTACACACCCACCAAGTCTTTGATAAAATGTTCGATCAAGAATTCTTGAGCTATTAATGATCTATTGCATGGCCAATGAGTCTAGTAACTTTATGATGATGAAAGGAATGTATGTTTGCATTTAATTTACAAAAAATATCTATGGTGTTACAAGTTGACCACACCTTGTTGGGGGGTATTAAGCCAAGTCACCTTGTTGAGGGGGTGTTAAGCCCAGTCACCTTGTTGAGGTGTTAAGCATCAATTACCTTGTCGAGGGTGGTAAGATTGTACTACCATGTTGCAGGGTAGAAACCTCAATCACCTTGTCGGGGAGTGGTAAGCCCGTACTACCATGTTGGGTGGGAGATACCTTGATCGCCTTATTCGAGGGTCGTAAGCCCGTACTACCATGTTGGGGGCTAAATACATGAATCATCTTAACGAGGGGTGGTAATACCTTAATCTCCTAGTCGGGAGGTGGTAATCTTGTACTACCATGTTGGGGGGTAGATACCTCAATCGCCTTCCAAGGGGATGGTATGCCTTGGATTCTAACTACTAGTTTGCTCGATCTATGATGATGGTCTCTTCATACACATATAATATGTTCTATACAAGCATGTTTTACTTCAAGCATTGATTATCCATGCCCATATTGTTATTATACTACCCATTCCCTATGTTTATGCATTTTGACTATGTTGCCTATCTCTTGTTGCATTGCATCCTACATACTTGGTACATTCAAATGTACTAACGCATAATCTATGCCTACATGATGTTACCATGTAGGAACTAGAGCTCCTTATGATCATTCTCCACCTGGCCAGTTTTGATATCTTGAAGATAAGCTTTGGTGAGTCCTCAATTTTGGGTGCATTAGCTGGCTACTCTTGCTTATCTTGTCTCATTATTTTGAACTCTTGATACATTTAGGGTGAGCCTAGAAAAGTGTCTTGGTTGCCGCCCATTCGATGTTTAGTGGTGTTATTGGACAAGTGATGTAATTATTATCTGCTCTTGACTCTTGATTGTTTATGGTTATCTAAGACATCCTCTTAGTCCATTTGTTTTTATACTATCTTGTTGTTATTTAATTGATTCCGCGACCTAGCAAGTGTAACATGATATGCTAAGAGGCTTGTTTGTGGTCCTTTTGAGTTCCCATTCACTGTGTCACATCTAGACCTTAGGCTTGGGTCGTGACACCCAGTTCCCTATCAAATCAACCCAAACAAAATTTACATGTTTGACTTGGTCTAGGAAAGATGGAATACCATAGCCTACATATATGTAAATCACACATGTCTCTAATCACTTTGCTTGCACTTTTCCCTTTTGAACAATCTTAGAATACTGCCAAGCTACAAAAAGTAGAGACACAACATTAATATAGTTATTTCGACATTAAAATTATATAATAATTACTTGAATCAATCTTGGGTCAAAAAGTGGGCCCACATTAAAATCTCAAAACAAATTCAATATAATAATCCTCATAGCTTTCTGAACTTATACTACAGACTTGAGCTTAATGTGATGCATAAAACAATCTAAAATAGCCTAATAACAAAAAACATTTCTTTATCTAAGAATAAATAAAGATAACAGGTTCAATAGTATTTTCACTCCAATCACAACTTAATTAACAAATTTCAACATTATCAGAATATGCGCCTACAGAAAACAAACAGAGTATACCAAAATTTCCCTAAAATATAACTCAAAATGACAAGGAAATCGCATCCCAAAGTTACCAATAAGCGACACTAATATGCAACAGCTATTTCATTAATTTACCTTGAAATGTAGTAAAATTAGGAAAATATGATAACACCATGATGTTTGACTCAGAAGGGTCTTTAATGTGGACTAAAATTTCATTGAATTTTGATCACATATGACATAGATATCAATATCTGAAGTTTCTTGAGAAACAAATAATAGTTAGCAGAAAAAAGGACCAAATTACCTCGAACAATATGCCAAAGGAAGTTTTCAACACCCTCATGATATTATTCTCAAGGAAATGCACAAGTTAGACTTTTGAATCACCAAAATCAGATCAAAATTGAGATGATATTTTTATAGATCACAAAAGTCTCTGGTATATATTTAAGCAGAAAGAGCTGAACTTACGGCAGCGGCGGTGGTTAGAATTGTTGCAGGACTATGATATTGATATTCTCTACCATCCATTGAAAGCCAATGTTGTAACAGATGCCCTTAGTCGCAAGTCCATGGGCACTTTAGCTGATTCACGCCCCTAGAGAAAAAGGAGATAATTCAGGATATTCAACAGTTAGCCAATCTGGGAGTTCGATTGGAAGATTGGGTAACATAGGAGTTTCTGTCCGAGGCATAGCTGAACCTTCTATTGTGGCAGAAATTAAGCAGAGGCAATATGAGGATCCTATT
>JAOTQJ010064237.1:0-13580 GCA_025642045.1 Solanum sejunctum | reverse complement strand
TTGACATGGATTTGTTTTATACTAACAAAGGCTGTGCAGACCTTGTCGGTTTTGCAGATGCAGGTTATTCATCAGATCCACATAAAGCTCAATCTCAAATAGCCTATCTGTTTACATATAGAGGAACTGCTATATCATGGCGATCTACAAAGCACTCCATTGTTGCTACTTCTTCAAATCATGTTGAAATAATAGCAATTCATGCAACAAGTAGAGAATGTGTATGGTTGAGATCGATGATATATTCCATCCAAGAGAACTGTGGACTGAAAAATGACACCAAAGTACCCACGATCATATTTGAAGATAATATTGCGTGTATAGCTCAGTTGAAAGGTGGCTTCATAAAAGGAGACAGAACGAAACATATTTCACCAAAATTATTTTTCACACATGATCTTCAAAAGAAAGGTGAAATTGATGTACAATAGATTCGTTCAAGTGATAATCTTGCAGATTTATTCACTAAGGCATTACCAACGACAACATTCGAGAAGTTAAGATATAAGATTAAAATCCGTTATCTCCAAAATATCAAATGAAGCTTTCATTAGGGGGAGAAAATTCATGTTGTACTATTTTTCCCTTAGCGAAGGTTTTTTTTCCCACTGGGTTTTTCCTAGCAAGGTTTTTAACGAGGCAACTAATATGCATATTAAGGTCATTTAAAACTTTTCTTTTCTTGTACAATTAAGTGGGAGTATTGGAAACATCATAATTGTGTACAAGTATAGAAGATGAATTATTATAGTTAAGTGGGCAGTGGGACCCACATAATAATTATTATTTTATTGCAAATATACACTCTTATTGTTGCTATAAATAACCCGATAGTTCTATGTAAGAAGGAGCATACATGGAGTAATATATACACGAATCATTCTTCTCTTCTTCTTCCAATTATCTTACTTTATATTTCGCCATAAAATTTATTCTAGTCAATTTTAGATTTATATTTGATAACAATAGATAATTTTTTTATTTTTTTATTTCTTAGAGTTTCTCTATAATTTTTTTTAAAATATTCACGAAAAGTGTGTTGGTTTTTATTTTTTTAACTAATTAATTGAATTAAATAACATCAGAAATTTTTATTCTTTTCACATTCAAGCTTTGTGGATTTAACTCAAATATTAGTTCACATTTTTTGTGTCCACAAAGCTTTATGAGTTAAATTTAAAAATCTTGAATATGAGAAGAACAAAATATATGATGTTATATAATTAATTGATTATTTAAAAAGAAAACTGATGCACTTTCCTTGGTTATTTAAAAAATATACATATAGAGAGAGAAACTCTTAAAAAATATTATTTTTTAATAAAAGTTGTCTGTTAATTCTTTAAGATTTTTATTTTGAAAACTAACGAACAAAAGTCGATATTAAAATTTAAAAAATAAAGTATAAAGAATAAATATAAAAATAAAAAAATTATAACAAAGTTGGAGTCAAAGGTTTAAAATGAAACGAAATGGAGTTGGACTGCCAAAATGAAATTTAGGGCCAAGTTTAATGTAACGCCCGACAAAATTACCAAAATGCTCCTAAAATAGAATCATGCGCATAACACATCTTCCCAAGCTCGGATGGAAAATTTGAGACTGTATTGTGATCAATACGAAAAGTTGGATAGGGAAGTGGTCTCAATTCGATTTTAGAGCAACCTGATCGAAACATAATTTTTCAATCCAAAAATCAAAACAGTGAGGGTGCATTTTGGGGCTGCGACATGGACCTGTTACAGACCCACATTTATATTTTTTAAATTTTTTGACGAGGATTGAATTTCCAAAATTACACAGGTGCCCGACAGGTCTGCGTTGCGGACCTATTACCCCGACCTATTTCACCGAAGTTTGAAAATTTTAAATCTTTTGAGGGGCATTATAGACCTTTCCATCCTAAACTCAAAACACGATCAATTTAGGTCATTTTGATGAGTAAATAAGGTCTGAAGATCCATTCTAAGTCCTTCGCAATACTTGAAAGTTCGGGCTTGAGAGAGCAGAAAGAAGAATGTGAGATTGGAGAATTCAAGAAGAATTCTTGACAGGTGATTTGAAGAGCTTTATCCCAGGTATGTAAGCCTAAACTAAAAGCATGAGATTGTCTCTCATGTGACCCATAGATGGTCTTAGAAGAGAGTTGAAGGTTCTTGAGTCTACATGTATGAGTCTTAATTATATTCTTGAAAAATTATATTTCTTGCATGTACTTTCATATGTTGATGATCATCATAAACTTGCTTTCTTGAATTAAATATTTTCATGAGATATCTCATAAACCCTATGTGTTAACTTTTACAAACATGCATGAAAGAAGATAAGGATTGAGTCTAGTGCCTTGATTGATAGAGTCGATTGTAATTGTGATTGTGATGTGAGAATGATGATGAGTTGATAGAACTTGATAGACCCTTGAGTCTCCATAAATGAACTCTAATTATTTGTCTATTTGGTTGTTCCCTACTGATTATTCTAAACCTTGAGCTACTAATTGAGATATTGATTGATAAGATGATTAGAGTCTCTATGGGACTGATTGAAAGATTGTGCCTCCATGAGGCCGATTGAGATTATTGGATTGAGATAGTTTGATTTGATGGATTATTTTATGAGCATTGAGTCATAGGAGGAATATTGACCACCGAAAGTGAAAGAGTTAAACTAACCTGCACTCGTCAAAACTATGTAGCCAAACATAGGTGAGGATCAGGATCATCACATCATATTATGTTGAGGTCCCCTCTAATTAGAAGTCCTTGAAATCAATAGAGGACTTATAGATTTGTTGTCTCCATTTGGACTTATCCTTATGGTTTTGATTCATTCTCTACCTGGCAAGTACAAAATGGCTATGGCAACATCAGTGTGATTGTTGTACAGTCACTGACTCATACGTAATTGTTGTCGAATAACAGAAACTCCTAGAAAGTTCCCAAACTGAGTAATCCGAGTGGAGATGAGATAAGGTGAGATGAGATGTGATGAGATAAGTTAAGTTGAGTTCCTTTGAGATAAGTTTGATTTGATTGATGAGTTGATTGGTTGATGGGTCACTTGTCTACTCTTTATTCTTGCTTTAGATAGACATTTGACATGTTGATTGTTATTATGTCGAGTCAATTGTTGTTTCTATATTATTCTATTTGTTTCAGTTTCACTCAACTTTTTTACATATCGTACATTCCATGTACTGAATTCACTCTAGTGTTGCATCATTTCATGATGTAGTTACAAGATTTGTGGATCGTTAACAGGTGCATTGAGGATTTGAGACGTTCCGCTGATTGGTGAGTCTCCTCTACTTCGAAGGATTCATTATATTTATTTCATCTTACTTTAGAGTTAGACACTTATAAGCTTTATTTTGATTGAGGTAACCATGGGTCTATTATTGGCACCATCTAACAGTGATAGAGGCTTCATAGACTAGAGTCCAATATTGATGTTAAGACTTGTTGAGATAGTTTTTTTCTTCTAGTCTTTTTATTTATAATATTATTTTTTAGACTAGATGATGATGTGCCTATTTAATTCCTTATGTCTTCCGTTGATTAGTAGAATATATGAATGAATGAATGAATGTGATAAGTCGAAGTGGTTCACTTGGGGACTAGCAATAGTCTCTGAGTGCTTGTTACATCTAGGGTACCCTCCCGGGGCATGACATTTAAGGGGCTACTATATGTTTGGCCATAAGAAACTAAAAAACATCAAATACGTTCACAATAAAATTTTAGGGTTCTATTTAAAGAATGAAATGGTGTGTTAGTAAAAAATTTTGTCTATAATTTTTGACAAAAATTTAAGGATTCTATTAAAATAAAAGTTAGTGTGTCATTCAAAATTTTTTGTCTATATTTTTGGACTTCTTTTGACTGATATTTTTTAAATAAAAGATACAGTTATTGATTTAGAAGTGTCTAATAAATTTAGTAATTCAGATGTTTTTATATAATTTCCTTAATCTTTTGGCTGTATTTTCTTTAGAACATTTTTATGCCTATTTTTTAGGATTTCTTTAAAACCTTTTTCTCCTATTATTTTAAGTTTTTTGATTATTTTTTTGTCAAATCTATTTTAGTTGAAAAAAATTCTCCAGATAGGATCTTAACCACAATACTACAATAAGAAAATTTTTTCATTTAATTTTTTTATGTTTACTATAATCAATATATATAATAATATAACAATTGAATAAATATAGTTTAAAGATGATTTTATCTAAAAGAGAGACTTTTAATGAAGGACAAAATAGTGGTATAGTAATTGAAGAAAAATAATGAAAAAGAATATTGACTGCACAATTTTTTTTGAGCTAATATTGATTGGTAAAATGTTGGAATTGAAATATATTGAAATAATAAGCCTGCCCCCCCTCCCCCCAATTGAAATATATATAGATATTCTCATCACAATGTATTTAAGTAGTCTTTTTATATATTTTAATATATGATATTATAAAGATAAAGTAAATAATAATTCGAGTAATAAGGTGAAAAGATGATGTTGACTGAAGAAGAGAGTTTTAATAAAAGATAAACAGTTTCTTCTGTCACGCCTTGGGAGGGTACCCTAGACGTAACTATCACTCGGAGACTATTGCTAGCTCCCAAGCAAACTACCTAGTCTCACTGCATTCCTTTAATCAACTGATAAGCGGAAGATATAAAGAGAATAATAGACTATCAGTGGGCTATTGTCACGACCCAAGCCTAGGGCCTATAAGTGACCGGCGAATGGGAAACCCGAATGAACTCCAAACAAGCCTCATAGCATACCACTACACATCCTTGATCACAAAAGCAATTAAAATGACAATGAGAAATAAGCATAAACAAGGGAATCGGGACTAATGGTAAACTCCCATATCATGACATCAAGAACAAGAGAGTCAAGGCTCATAGCATATATAGATAACATGTCCAACAACACTTTTACTACATAGATAAGAGCGGGAGCCAAGACAAGAAATTTGGATCACCTTCATAGTCAACACATAACCAAAAGAAAGATAGTCTTAACATATAGCAAGAGACCATAAGCAACATCCCCAAAATGAAGGACTCACTAACAAACTTGTAAGACAATCGAACTAGCTACTTGGAGGAGGAGGAGGATCAAGCGGTGCTTCGATTCCTACATGGTGAAATCATGTAGGCATAGAGTACGCATTAGTACATTTGAATTTACTAAGTATGTAGGATGCAATACAACAAGAGATAGGCATCATAGTCAAAATGCATAGAGATAAACAATAGTTAGCATAGTAACAATGCTTAAGTAAAACATGCTTACATAGGACATAATATAGGTGTAAGAAGAGACCATTAAACTTTTGGTGGATCATCACACCCTACCATCCTTGGTTATTGAGGTATAAACCCATCAATAGGTTGGTGGATTATCGCACCCTACTACTCGTGGTGCCGGAGTACAAACATCCCGATAGGTTGATGGGTACAAACCCCCAACAAGGTTGTTGGACAGTTGTACCCTACCACTCGTGGTGCTAGAGTACAAACCCTTCGATAGGTTATAAAGGAACGAACCCCTGATTAGGGCATGGTCACCCGACGCACAACCCCTGATTAGGGCATGGTCACATTCCAATACTATATAGAGAATACCATGTACATACATTAATTTCATCATCATATAGTCGTTCAACTCATAAGACATGCATTGGACCTTCAATTCCTCAAGAAACCATAACCAAATATTTTATCAAATACTTAAAGGGGTGTATAGTGCTAGTGTAAAATCATGCAATTCAATATTCTTATCATGCTAGAAAATCCAATGTAAAACTATCAATAGATAATTGGTAACACTCCCAAGCAATATACATCAAAATCTTTCATCAAATCTTACAATAGAGCTTGGTTTTATAGCTCAAAAAATAGCTAAACAGTCACAATTTCATAAATCCCAACATAGTGTGCAGTGATTTTTATAATAAATAAGACCCATCATTAAATCATCTTTAAATTATGCAAATTTAAGTAAAAGGAAGCTTGGGTATTATGGGTGAAAGAAACTCATGAAAAAACCCACATACCTTAGCTTTGGAGATGAACTTGATGAAGATTGGAGATGGAAACTTGAAGCTTGAGTGCAATCCTTAAGAATCTGGAAATGGTTTTGAGACTTGAGTTTAGAAGTAAAATATTTCACTAAGTATTTGAATGAGTATTAGGGAATGTTTAGAATGATATGAGGGTGAAAAATGGCTAAATATAGGTATTTCACTTTTGGGAACACTTAGGCCCAACACTTAAAAGTGTTGGACCGAAGTCAAAAATTTGCACTAGTTTTAACACTGGTGCGCGTCGCAAAAGGGACACGTAAACCTCACTAGAAATTGCATTTTTGAAAAATTGAAATTGCTAATCGTTTACTCTTAAATAGGGGTTAGACCCATATTCCACTCAAAATAACCCCTTGAACAAGAATATGAAGTCAGATTTTTGATATTGCGCATGAATTTTGAGATGTATGAAAATTACGATTCCAGGCACTTCCAAGGCACATTTTCGGGTACTTTTTGAGGTCGTTACAATATCTCGCCCATGGAAATATTCGTCCCCAAATGTCAAAGAGATGTATATGAGAGGCACAAACATGACAATTTCAGCCCACATAGAGATGCAGCAATACACTTAAACATCATTTCAGAAATCTCATCATAAGTGTAAAATCATCATGAACTTGTCAATTTAAACATGAACATATGCAATGACATGAGGGCTAAACTTAAAACTTGAGATCATATAAAGGACTTAGATCAATACCTTAGGCTTGAGTGGAGTGGAAAAGGTAGGATATCATTTTTGCATGCCCGCTTCGGCCTCCCAAGTAGCACTCTCAACTTGTTGATTCCTCCAAAGGACCTTAACAGAAGCCACCTCTTTGTTTCTCAACCTCTTCACTTGCCTATCCAAAATTTGAATCGGAACCTCTTCATATGTCAAATTATCTTCAACCACACCCACAACATCAAGAGGTACAATAGCATTCGAATGACCCACACATTTCCTCAACATAGACACATGAAACACCAGATGAACCAAATCCATTTTCCTAGGCAATTTTAACTTATAATCTACCTTCCCAACCCTTTTAATTACCCTATAGGGACCCACATATCTTGGGATCAACTTTCCCTTCTTACTAAAACAGACCATACCCTTCATGGGTGACACCTTCAAATAGACCCAATCATGAACCTTGAATTCAAGTTCCCTTCTCCTCACATTGGTATAAGACTTTTGACGACTTTGGGCCATCTTCAACCTTTCTCTAGTTATCCTCACCTTCTCAAGAGACTCCATAACTAGATCTGGTCCTAACAACACCACCTCACCAACCTCAACCCACCCCATCGGTGATCTACAACGTCTATCAAAAAGAGCCTCAAAAGAAGCCATACCAATGCTAGAATGATAGTTATTGTTGCAGGCAAACTCAATCAACGAAATATGATCATCCTAACTATCTTTAAGCTCCTACACACATGCTCTAAACTTGTACTCAAGAGTTTGGATGGTCCTTTTGGCTTGGCCACCTGTTTGAGGGTGGAAGGCCATAGAAAGCTTAACTCTAGTACCAAGACCCCTTTAGAAGGACCTCCAAAAATATGAGGTAAATTGAGCACCATGATCTGATATGATGGACAAAGAAATCTCATGCAACCTCACCAAGTCATAGATCTATAACCTTGCTTAATCTTCAGCCCCATATATGGTCTTAACCTATAGGGAATGAGCCGACTTTTTCATCCTATCAACCACAACCCAAATGGAATCAAAATCTTTTCTAGTCTTAGGCAAACCAACCACAAAATCCATATTAATCACCTCCCACTTCCAATTAGGAATATCTATGTCTTGGGTTAGGCCACTCGGTCTTTAATGCTCGGGTTTGACTTGTTGACAACTGGAAACAAATTTGGCAATGTCTCTTTTCATGCCTCCCCACCAATACACCTCTCTCAAGTCTCTATACATTTTGGTGTAACCGGGATGGATATAATAGGAAGAGTTATGGGCCTCATCAAGGCTCTTTTCTATCAAGCCATCAACCCATGGTACACATAACCTGCCTTGGTACCTAAGGGCACTATCTCCCCCTTAGGAGAAAACCTCCACCTTGCCCTCTTTCACCAAGGCCTTCAATTTTAATATGGAGGGATCAAGATCTTGTTTTGTCATCACCTCATCAACCAAAGAAGACCTAGAACCATCCACAACAACAATATCAGCACTACCAACCACCTCCAACCTAACCCCCAATCTAGCCAATCGATGCACTTCCCTAGCTATCTCCTTATCACCACCATCAACATGAGCTAGGCTACCCATGGACACCCTACTTAAGGCATTCACCACCATATTTGCCTTATCGAGATGGAAATGCACACTTATATCATAATCTTTAAGAAGTTCTAGTCACCTTCTTTGTCTCAAGCTAAGATCTTTTTGAGTGAAGACATATTAGAGGCTCTTATGATCAGTGAACACATCAACATGCACTCCACACAAATAATGTCACCAAAGTTTCAAAGCAAATACTACAGTGGCCAATTTCAGATCATGAGTAGGGTAGTCTTTTTATGCTCTTTGAGTTGCCTAGAAGCATAAGCTATCACCTTACCATTTTGCATTAGCACACAACCCAAACTAACTTTAGAAGCATCACAATACACCACAAATCCCTTAAGCCCATCTGGTAGTGATAATATAGGAGCGGACACAAACTTATCTTTCAAGGTTTGGAAGCTCCTCGCACATTTATCAGACCACACAAACATAGCCTTCTTTTGAGTCAATTTTGTCATAAGGGATGTAATAGAATAAAACCCATTCACAAACCTCCGATAATAGCCCGCTAAGCCCAAGAAGCTCTTAATGTCTGATGGGGTCAATGGTCTAGGCTAATTTCTAATCATATCTATCTTCTTAGGATCCACTTTAATACCATCCCCTGACAGCAGATGTCCTAGGAAGGCAACCTTCCTCAATCAAAATTCACACATTTCATATTAAGCATACAATTTCTCCTCCCTCAACCTTTGTAACACAACCCTCAAATGAGCTCTATGCTCCTCCTCACCTTATCATCAATGAATACCACAACAAAAGAATCAAGGTAGGGTTTGAAGACCCTATTCATAAGGTCCATGAAGATGGTCAGTGCATTGGTCAACCTAAAAGACATCACAACAAACTCATAATGCCCATATTTAGTCTAGAAGGTCATCTTGGGAATATTACACTCCCTCATGTTCATTTGATGATACCCATACCAAAGATCAATCTTAGAGAATTGGCTAGACCCTTGCAATTAGTCAAACAAATCATTAATTCTTGGAAAAGGATACCTATTCTTGATGGTAACTCTATTAAGTTGCTGGTAGTCAATACACATCCTAAGGAAACCATTCGTATTTTTCACAAACAACACCGGTGCACCCCAAGGTGATTGGCTAGGCCTAATGAACCCTTCTCCAATAAATCCCTCAATTGCTCCTTCAACTCCGCCATGGCCATACGGTAAGAGGGAATAGAAATGGGTTGAGTATCAAAGATGAGGTCTATGACAAAATCTATTTTCCTTTCAGGAGGAACACCAGGAAGGTCATTTGGGAAGACATCAAGAAACTCATTTACAATCGAAATCGATTCTATGGGAAGGACTTTAGACTCCACATCACTAACCCTCAAAAAATGGTAAAGACACCCCTTAGAGATCATCTTATGGGCTTAATGCAAGAGATGAATCTACCATTGACCACCACATCTTGACTCTTCCACTCAAGAAAGGGTTCATTTGGTAAATGAAACTTGACCCTACGGGTTCTACAATCAATAGAAGCATTATATGCATGCAACCAATCCAACCCTAGAATAATATCAAAATCAACCATGTTTAACTCAACAAGATCATAAGGCAATATTTTATGCAAGATGCAAATAGGACAACTTTTATAAACTTTTCTAGCAACAATAGATGTACCAATAGTAATAGACACCTCATATGACTCATGCAACAACTCGGGGTCAATATGGAACTTTTTGGCAACAAAGGGGGTAACAAAAGAATGAGTGGCACCTGGATTAATCAATGCATACACATCAAAGTCAAAGATTTTCAATATACCAGAATGACATCGGGGACCTCATTTACCTCTAACCTCCCATGCAAAGAATAAAACCGATTGTACCTTGGGGCACCATCTTGTCGGCCACCTCTCCCCAAAGGAATCGCATTAGCACCTTGTGGACGAACCTTTTTTGCCTTGTTGTGATTTCGAGGGCAATCCACCTTTTTGTGACCCACTTCCCCACAACCAAAGCATGCATAAGTATCTCTCAAGTATGGGCCCTTATGACTCTTACCACACCTAGGACACACCTCATTAGGAACCACAACACTTATACCTTGGGTCCTTGGGAAGTCATTGGTAAATCCCTTATTAGAAGTATGAGAGGACTCTTGGCCTTGGTGGATCCGACCACCCTTTTGGAACTTACCCTCGAAATGGGCCCTCTTAGTCTCATGATATCTCTTTTTCCTCAATTTCTCCCCTTCTATTTGCTCGGCATAGGTCATCAAACGTGACAAGTCCATGTCACTAATTAACATGGAGGACCAATACTCCTCACTAACCAAGTCAGACACACCCATTACAAATTTGTTCATCCTAGATCTTGACTTAGCCACCAAATATGGAGCATATTTCGAAAGTTGGTTGAACTTAAGGGAATACTCCCTCACACTCATGAACTCTTGTCTCAAATTCATAAATTCCACCAACTTAGCTTTCCTAAGTTCAAAAGGGAAGAACTGACTAAGGAAGGCCACCTTGAACTCCTCTCAAAGCACCACATAGTTGACTCTCTTTTCTTCCTTCCATTGGTTCTACTATATTTGAGCTACCCCTTTGAGTTAGTAGGCCGCCAACTCTGCCTTATCCTCCGATATCACACCTACAATAGACAAAATCTTGTAAATCTCATCAATGAATTCTTGAGGGTTCTCACTTACTTTTGACCCATGGAATTTGGTGGGATTTATTCTTATGAAGTCTCTCATCTGAGAGGCCAGTCTAGGAGCATGAGGGGCTTCGGCCCTTTGTTTTGCTTGATCAGCCACCATTTATGAGAGCAAGGTGAGAGCATCCCTAAGCTCTCCATTAATCGATTGATCCTCAGGAGTGCGGGCTCATTTTTCTCTCATATTAGGCATGATCTAGCATAGCAAAGAATAAGCGCTAGGGGAGGAAAGCTTACTTCAACTCTATAGAATGACTTAGGACATAAAGAAGGGAAACATTTCCTAAAATGTCTCATAGCCTCCTACTCATAGTTGTGGTGCATAATACAACTATCAATAGGACTCTAATCAATGCAGTGTGTTGTACTTCGAAGATCTAACAATCTAGTGCTCTGATACCATCTTTGTCACGATCCAAGCCTAGGGACTAGAGGTCACCAGCGAATGGGAAACCCAAAGAAACCTTAAATAAGCCTCATATAATATCAGTAGACATCCTTGGTCGAGGAAGCAATTAAAATAATAATAAGAAATAAGCATAAACAAGAGAATTGGGACTAAGGGTAAACTCTCATATTATAACATCAAGAACAAGAGAATCAAGGCTCATAGCATATATACATAATATGTCCAACAACACCTCTACTACATAGATAAGAGCGGGGGCTAAGACAAGCAACTAGGATCACCCTCATAGTCAATACATAATCAAAAGAAAGATAGTCTTAATACATAGCAAGAGATCATAAGCAATGTTCCTCGAAATGGAGGACTCACTAACAAGCTTGTAGGATAATCGAACTAACCACATGGAGGAGGAGGATCAAGCGATTGTCCGATTCCTACATGGTGAAATCATATAGGCATAGAGTATGCGTTAGTACGTTTGAATGTACTAAGTATGTAGGATGCAATGCAACAAGAGATAGGCATTCTAGTCAAAATGCATAGAGATAAACAATAGTTAGCATAGTAACAATATGGCATGTACGATAAATGCATAAGTAAAACATGCTTACATAGGACATAACATACGTGTAAGAAGAGACCTTAAACGTTTGGTGGATCGTCACACACTACCACCCTTGGTGATTAAGGTATAAACCCATCAATAGATTGGTGGATCATCGCACCCTACTACCCGTGGTGCCAAAGTACAAACCCCCCAATAAGTTGATGGGTACAAAACCCTAATAAGGTTGATGGATAGTCGTACCCTACCAGCCATGGTGCTAGAGTACAAACCCCCTGATAGGATATCAAGGTATGAACCCTTGACAAGGTTACCTGGTGCGCTACCCCCGAGTAGGGTATGGTCACATTCCAACACTATATAGAGAATATCATATACATACATTCATTTCATCATCATATCATCATCATTAGGGATGGCAACGGGGCAGGGCGAGCGGGTATGAGGCAGGTCTAGAGCTATGCGGGGTAGGACGGGTTTAAAGCTATGCAGGGTGGGGGATGTGGGGCGGGTTAAAGTAGGTAATTTTTAAACTAATGCAGGACGGAACAGGTTGCGGATTTAAAAAGTCAAATAAGAATTCGAAGAAATAAAATTTTTCTAATTAGTAAAAATTAAAGATATAAACTTCTTATATTAAATATTGACTTTAATTTTATTTTTTTAAAAATTTAAACTAAACATATTCGATAAATTATTAATTGTTAAAATGCTAATTTTAATTAACGATTAAGAAATAATTATTAAAATATTAACTAAATATAATTAATTAGTTATTGAGGCGTTAATTAGCCAAAAAAATAAATTCACTTAAAAAATGAAAGAACTTTAAAATTTAAGCGGGGCGGGTTTATACGGGGAGGTGCAGGGCAGGTTGAAAATAAAAAAATCATCATGCATGGTGGGGCGGTGCGATTTTAAAAAATTTACAAGTTGAGCTCAACCCGCCCCGCACCCGCCCCATTGCCATCTGTAATCATCATATCATCATCATATAGTCATTCAACTCATAAGGCATACATTGGACCTTTAATTCCTCAAGAAATCATGACCGGATATTTTATCAAATACTTAGAGGGTGTGCAGTGCTAGTGTAAAACCATGCAATTGAATAGTGTTATTCTGCTAGAAAATCCAATGTAAAACCATCAGTAGATACTTGGTAGCATCCTCAAGCAATATACATCAAACCCTTCATCAAATCTTACAATAGAGCTTGGTTTCATAGCTCAAAACATAGCAAAATAGTCACAATTTCATAAATCCCAACATAGTGTGCATTGATTTTCATAATAAATAAGACCCACGAGTAAATCATCTTTAAATCATGCAAATTTAAGCAAAAGGAAGCTTGGGTATCATGGGTGAAAGGAACCCATGAAAAAATCCACATACCTTAGCTTTGGAGATGAACTTAATGAAGATTTGAGATGGAGACTTAAAGCTTGAGTGCAATCCTTAAGAATCCAGAAATGGTTTTGAGACTTGAGTTTAGGAGTAAAATATTTGGCTAAGTGCTTGAATGAATATTGGGGAATGTTTAGAA
>JAOTQJ010064206.1:0-13581 GCA_025642045.1 Solanum sejunctum | reverse complement strand
TCTTGAAGGGATATACATGCATATATATAGGCACACTTGGTACACTTGTGCCAATCAATAAATCCCACATACCTTGAACCACCCACAACAAACTTTATTCTTAAGGACCTAACTTAGGTGAAATATTGCATTCGGTCCAAAACTTTATTAAATTGAACCAATTAAGGACGTTCGGGATTTAAATTACATTGCGGGTCCTAACATTACCATGATAGGCCATGGCTACCATAATAAAAAAATACTAAAATAAAGCTAATGAAATAATCATCCTCTGAATATAATGGAGGACTCTCGACGATCTAAAACAATGAGCTCTGAACCTCATCGATTAGTACATGAAATGTATTATATGTAAAATGAGCTAAAGTTGACAATTTTGCTATAACAATAGTTCATCAATCAATCACCCTCAATAGGGTAAAGGACAGAATTCTATCACCTCACTATTTATCAAGACATCATACAATCACATCAATGTTAGAGTACTATCAACAGAAAAGCCTATCTAGGAGTTTTTATAATCGACAACCACCACCTATGAGTCCAGTGATGATACAATGAAGAAATGTCGCTGCCACATCTATCTAGTACCTTGTTGAGGTATAGGATGAGTCTGTCGAGGATCCCAATAGAAGTTTGTCAAGTTCTCTGTGGGACAAAAGAAACGTCCGCTTTCACTGTCCAATCCACTCTTACACTGGCCACATAGTCAATTAGTATGAGTGGGACTCATTCTTACGCATTTCGGTGCTAATACTCCTCCCAAGACTCAATATGCTTATTAGTCTATCAAGGTCAGACTAGTTATACAACCAACCCCCCTTGCATGCAGGATCCTCCTCTCATCTGTCATTCTATCAACTCAAGAAATAAGTTCTTCCTTTCAAACTCTTATGTAAAACTTATTTAAACCTCAAGGATATTAATTTTTTCATCTATTTCAGCCATCCCAGCACTCATCTCAAAACTCAGACTTCATCAATCATTACATTTAAATAATCAAGGCTCTAAACATTGCCCCTAAGTTCGTTCTTGCAGTGTTAAACATGGGAAAACATGCAATATAGATAAACAGTCATACAATAACGCATATAATCAATAAATACAAGTATGATGATCATCAATTTGAGATAATAAGTATAAATTAAAGATAATGTTCAAGAAATAAAGATAATATTCAAGAAGTTCTTCAAGAATCAATACTCAAGACCCATAAACTAGCAATTTACAACTTAATCTACACATCGAGGCACATGAAAGAACGAGTCCATATTTTTGGGTAGCCTTTACATACCTGGAATTGAAGATTGTACAAACCCTCAACAAGAATCAGATCTAAGCTTGGAATTCCTCGACCCCTCTTCTTCTTCTCCTCTTAGAACTTATGTTTTGCCTTAGAAAAATATGGTGATGAAACCCTTTCATACAAAATAAGCCTTTAAAACATGTTTTTGGGTATTAAAATAGGTTAGGAAGGACAAAAATACCCTTTTTGCAATTAAAAGAAAAAGTCTAAAAATATTTACACTGGTCCGCATTGTGCCAAGGGCATGGACCAATGCATTTTCAATTCTTTTTGTTTGCAAATTCTCAAATCCCATCGAAAAATTGAAAAAATACTAAGTGTAGGTGCATGCTCTGTCCACGTCGCGCCAAGGATGCTAACAAACACTGTTCGGACAAAAATTAGCAAAATTTTTATTTTACTCTGGTTGCTCTTAAGTCGAGTTGAGACCATTTTTTGGCTCAATTTTCTGCAGTGATCGCAAATCTGGTCTCAAATTTCCCATCGAAGCTTTGAAAGATGTGTTGTGCGCACAATTACATTTTAGGGGCATTTTGACAATTTGACAGGGCGTTACATATAAAGCTTCTATCACTATCAAGTGGTGCCAATGACAGATCCATGAATAGCTCAAATCAAAAGTAAAGTTAACTCAAGTCTAACTATAATAAGCTAGATGAAATAAATAATGACCCTGCGAAGTAAGGGAGGCTCACTAACCCAATTGAATGCTCAAATCCTCAAGGATGCGCCTATTGACAATCTGTAGTACCTTCTTCTACATCATAAAATGATGCAGTCAAAAGGGGACATCGGTACGTGGAATGTACAAGTATGTAAAATGGCTAAATGAAACAGAAGCAGGTAGAATAATATAGAAAATAACATCAACTCAGAATATGCTCAATCAGAATGTCAAATATCCATTTAAAGCAAGAATAAAGGGTAGACAAGTGACCCATAAACCAATCAAACCTTATCAATTAACTCAACTCAACCCAATGGAACTCAACTCACTCAGAGTACTCAATGTGGAAACTTTCTAGGAGTTCTCTTATCCGACAACAATCACTTTTGAGCCTATAATTGTACAACAGTCCCGTTGATTTTTCCATAACTACTCCATACTTGCTAGGCAGAGAAGGAATCGAATCCCTAAGGGATCCATCCTCAACAAGTCCTCTATTGCTTTCAGGGATTTTAACTCAAGAGGGAACCTCAATGTAATGTAATGGTTCTAATCCTCATATATGTTTGGCAATATAGTTAATGAGTGCGAGTTGGATCCTCTCTTACTCATTTTGATATTCGATACTTCTCCCATGACTTAATGCTCATGAAACTCTCATCTCAATCATTTATCTCGATTAGCCTCGTAGAGGATCTCATTATCTCAATCAGTCTCAGGTTAGATCATGTAGGCAAAAAGTATATATTAGTATATTTAAGTATACTAAGTATGTGGACATGCAATATATATGAACTTATTAAACCTGCATTCAATGTTAGATGACAAGGGTACATATATGGAAATAAATTTATACACAAGAAAGAGTAATATATCAATATGCCATGAAATCCATGTGATGTCTCCGAGCTACACCTCCTTTTTGAAGGCTAAAACGTTTGTTGTCAAGATATATAATCTAGCTAAGGTTAGGTTCTAACCCATAGGGAATATGGTAGACTTAGAAGAATTTGAAACAATTGATGTAGATTAACCTATTTATCTTCCTAAAGGGGAGGGGGGGTAGTTTGTAACAACTATGAAAATTAATCCTAAAGTAAGACAAGTGTGAAATCATTATGAAGAGTAACTAGGATATTGTGTTCCCCATAATTTTCTAACTTGGTATTACCTAATAATCAAATTCTTTTTCAGTGTTTAGCATGCATAATGGTAAATTAAGTTTACCAAACCCTTTGATCAAGGCTAGAGATAAATTTCACTACATGATTTGATCCATCCCCATGGTGTGACATTATCAAACCTTACCTATTGTTTCAGTACAACCTCCCCTTAGCTCAGTTTAGTTGACTAGGAGAGAAACATTAATCGAACCATGTTAATTAATCTCTTTCCTTATTTATTACTACCTTGATCTAGTCGGTAACACTGGCCAAGTTCTAACATTGTCCAACATTAAAAAGCATTCAAACCGAAGAGAATTAATCAATACATGCATGCATGCTTTTCAGGAATTATAAATTATCCGATTTTACTTTGTTAGTTCTTCTTGGCTCCTGTAATCCTAGTTATGGATTTAGCTATTCATGATCAGTGTAGATACAAGAATCATGAATTTGAATAATATAACTGAGTACTTACTCAAGAGAATTAGGAATAATAAATTCAAGCTCTTCACTAAGAATCACAAGATTGAATTAAAAGTACAAAATAATATTTCACAAGTATTTCTCTCAAGCTCTCTACTACTCTGTAACTTTCCTAATAAAAAATAACCTAAAAAATTATTTATAGTCTTTAAGATGCAAAATCAAAATGAAATAGGAGAATTGGGTCTGCAGGCTCTACGAGCATTTCTATGGGTCGTATAAGGTTCTATGGCCAATAAAGGGTTTCGTCTGCTAACTTTTCAGCAACTCCCCACTTTCTGATCTTCAGGGCACGACACCAAGTCTATAATACATGAAATCATATACGGTTCGTCTATATGTCCATAGACTTAACTTCAGAAAATCACCCTTCATTGGAATTTTGTATGAAAACAAATCTATGGCACCTGGAATTTTCTGTGGCCCATAAAAAATCTAGTGAAACCTCAACTTCTGCAAAGTTAGTACACTTAGCCCAATATGGCAACCCTATAATCCTGCATAACAAACATAAAAACACATCAAATCTACTAACATCGCTTTGAGTATACATAAAATTTCAAGTTTTTAAGCATCAAATGTGTTGTATTTTGATAGCACATCACCATGATGCATGAAATACCATAATACTTTAACATAGTTGCGATGTAACCTCAACCAACATCTAGACCATGTGAGCTATAACATGAAATTCTATTGTATTCCTCACACTGAGTAAGATGTGATCTACTTGCTAAAGGTGGTAGACCATACTTCTCCTTATGAGCATCCCAATATCAGAGAAATAACCTTACCTTACGGGCACGCCCATCTCGAAAAAGATTTTTCATTCATTACATAATTATAACTATACCTTATGGACCTTCCATTTTGGTAAATTTTACTATAAAATAAACCTATGTTTAGTAAATAGTTATGGGACTTGGGTACTAGACCTTTTCTAAGGACCTGGACTTTGTACGACCTTAATGGAGCTTGAAAATTTAGTTTCAAAAAGTTTTGGACTAAGGTGATGCTTCATGAAAGCCTTCATGATCTGTGTAAGTGTATATGACCCATGTGAAGGCTCCGTGAAGTGGTACTTAGCCATGTGTGGGATGTGTAGGCTTTAATATAGAGTTTAAGACAAGACACAGAACATATAGACCCCACACGGTCTATGTGAGGCTTCATGGTCCATGTGGTGGACTATATGGGTATCCTTACCCTTGAAAATCCATATTTTAGGCCAAGGCATTTCACACATGGACCCTTTCACAGACCGTATAGTCCTTCACTGTCTATGAGGCCTCCTGTATGGGTGTCGGAGTGAAGATTTTCTAAGTGTTGAATCACCATCTTGGAACTTGGTTGTTGAATAATTTTTCTAAGTGAAGCTTTATGGAGGAGGCACACATTTTGTATACCTTGGTACGGACCTTGAGGCCCTCCGTATGGGTGTTGGTATGCATTTTTCCAAGTATGGAATTCCTTTTATGCTTTTCATAAGAACCAATAGAATGTTCAAATTTAAATGGCCATATCTCTTAGAACAAAATAAGCTGGATGGCCCACGACATGTCAAATTGAATTTACTTTCCAGCACATCTGGTTTTACCTCATTTCGAGTTTGAATCAAGATGTTATGTGCATTTTCATAAAGCTTATTCATGCAGAGTTTCCTATGAATTGGCTCAGTGAGACCTTGTACGGACTATGAGACCTTCTCACAGGACCCTGGCAAGAAATTTTATTCCTCTTCATTAATGATTTTGTTTTGTAATTATGGTTGCTCCTAAGGGACTTTTGTGGTTCCTATGATATCCTAAGACATTAGAATGACCTAAACTCTTCTCTCCTCATTCAAAATTCATTCTCACACCTAGAATTATCCAAATTCTCACATATAAAGAACTCCCCTCGAGTGAGCCATTGGATATTAGCTTGGAGCATAAGGAAGGGTCTTCTTTTTCATCAAATTTCTTACTATTTTTTCTTGGTTTGCTAAGGTATGTGGGATTGATTCTTGGTCCCTTTCAACCAAAAATACCCAAACTCTTTTCACTTGAAATTTCATGGAATTTTTCTTACTTTAAATATGTGTTTTGGATATTATTAATTATTAAATTTAATTGAAGTATGGGATATGCTTTATTGATGATTGTAAGTTGATTTAAGCCCTAATATGTTGAATTACATGATTATTATGAAATATTTGAACCCTTTTAATGTTTGAACTAAGCATGTGTGATATATATGTTATGATTTAAATGTGGATATAATTAAGGATTTACTTCAAGTTCATATTGTATTGTTGATTTTAGATTGAATCTCTATTACCCATGCTATTCTCACATCATTCATAGCAGTACGCATTCATGAGCATTGGATTTTATGAAAATTATAAAGTGGATTAAGTCCAATTATGTTTATGCAAATGATTTTGATAAGATTATGCTTAAAGAATGTGGTAATATAAATGTCTATTACTATTGGCTCTTTGAGCATAGTGGGTGCTTGCACCATATTATTAAGTGAATAAGCTATTCCTATGCATGAAAAGTATAGATTGAATTATGATTTGGCTTTTTAGCCCAAGTATGAATGATTATGAAGAATGTGTGTCTTTTAAGCCTAAACGTGCATTGAAATGATTTGAAATAACTATTGCCCCCTTTGAAATCATGTATATGTATAAGTATTCCTGTGAGATGTTTAACTTAGCACTGTAGATTGGAGATTCAGGGCTATCTTCAAGGATCCTCTCTTTTTCCTTGAATTATATGCCAAAATGGTAATGGTAGCCATTATTGAAAAGAATGGGTCATAAGGAATGGTTATACATTGATATGATATTAGAAATCCTTTTGAAATGACTAGGTTGTGAGGAAAGTGTCCATCCACCGAAATGATAGGGTTGTAAGGAAGGTGTCCATTCACCAAAATGACTAGGTTATAAGGTGTGATGTAGATTATCCTTAGCAAGTGATCTTCTCCTACCGATGGGAGATCTTCATCAGACTAATTCATGTAATAGCTTGCATGAGTTTAATTTGTTAGTTATAGTTTGTCCCCACTATATATGAGCATTATTGCATTTCATACATCATTGATTTTATGGCATATTTTTATTTTACTTTTCCTTGCTATATATCTCTTTCTATATTATGTTCCCTTGTCATCTAACATCGAATGCAGTTTATTAAGTCATATGCATTGCATTTTTACATACTTAGTACATTCAAACTTACCAATGCATATGATTGCCTATTTGATCTAACCATGTAGGGACAGGATACTACCATCATCCACCGTTTGATGGCTAGATCGGATTTGAGATAGTGTTGTCGTGAGCCTTAGCTTCCAAAAATAATCCACCATTTATCTACCTTATGTTGCTTCCATCTTACTATTTACTTTGAGTGTGAGCCCAGGACATGTCTTGGCCCCTATCCTATCTTATGACTAGAGGCATTGTTGGACATATTATAGACTCTTGTTGATTCGACATCTTGTAGACTCTTGTCAGTTCTATATGTTATATGTTGTAATTTGAGCTTATGATTATGGTGATCTATTGGATAGGGCGATTATGGATTGATTATGAGAATTATAATAAATATGTATAATTTGATAAGAAAATGTGAAAGATCCTAAGTCCCGTATTGCCTCATAGAGTGAGATATACTTACCCACCCCTTAGTTCTTATGTGATATGTGCTATGAAAATCCATGTTAATCCCTTATCCCTATGAATCCCCATAGCGTGAGTCCTACTTTTCCATGCCTTAGAACTATGTGCTTACTATTTGCCTATACATTTTTGAACTGATGATGTGAATATAGATAGTTGAGGATTGTTTAGAGACTCTTGGTTTCTTAATCGCCTTGTCACTCCTAGACCCTAGGTTTGGGTTGTGACAGAGATATTATCAGAGCACTAGGTGTATAAATGGTCCTTGGAGTCCAACATGTCGCATCCAGTAAAATCTTATTCATGGGTGTGAAGCACGGCACATCTATGTGTATGAAGCTACAAGGCATTTTAGGAAATATTTTACTTTTTCATGATTTATATCATGCCATGGAGCATGTATTAAGGTTTTTAATCTCCCTTCGTACCTATCAATAGGGAGAGTTACTTTGGGCTTGTAATGTGATCAAGGCAAGGAAGATATTGTAGTTGATCTTATAGATGAGGTCAAAAGGGAGTTGGCAAAGGATGTGCATTGTTTGATAAGCTTGCTCCTTTGTATATTAGATGTTTTCTTGGGTTCACTGGTTATTATAGAAGGTTTATTGAAGATTTCTCATCTATTGCATCTCCATTCACCAAGTTGACTCAAAAAAAGACCAAGTTTCATACTTTGAAAGATTGACTTACATCGGCTTCTATGTTGACTTTACTGGATAACTTTGATAGGTTGTTGGTGTATTGTGAGTCTTCTTGAATTAGGTTGGGTTATGTGCTTATGCAACATGGTAAGGTGATAGCTTATGCGTCAAGGCAATTGAAGGTATATGAGCTTAATAACTCAACTCATGATCTCGAATTAGTGATGATGGTGTTCGCCATGAAGATTTGGGGACACTATTTATATAGGGTGATGTTGATGTTTTCACCAACCACAAGAGCCTGCAATATGTGTTCACTCAAAGGGATCTTAACTTGAGACAAAAGAGATGGTTGAAACTCCTTAAGGACTATGACATGAGTGTATAATATCATCCGGTAAGGCAAATGTTATAGGCTATACTCTTAATAGGCTATCTATAGGAAGTGTAGCTCATGTGGATGAAGAGAAGAAAGAGTTGGCAAAAGATGTTCACCGTTTAGCTAGATTAGGTGTTAGGTTGGCTGACTCTAATGATGATGGTTTCGTTTATGTTCAGAATAGGGATGAATCTTCTGTGATTGTTGGTCTCAAGGTAAAGCAAGACTTAGACCCATCAGTGGTTGTATTGAAGAGGTTGGTTGCCAAAAATAAGATAGAGGTTTTCTCCCAAGCAGGAGATGGTGTAATTCGATACCAAGATCGATTGTGTGTTCTGAACATTGATGGTCTTAGTGAGATGATATAAGTGAAGCTCATAACTCTCAATATTCCATACACCCGAGATCTAACAAAATGTATTGGGACTTGAGGTAAGTGTATTAGTACCATGGTACAAAGAAAGACATAGACAACTTTGTATTTGAACTCTCTAATTACCAATAAGGGAAGACGGAACATCAAAAGCCTATTTATTTGGCCCATGATATTGAAATTCCTACTTGAAATGAGAGAACGAGAATGTGTACTTTGTGATTGGATTTATCCATACCGAAAGAAATTTGAATCCATATGGATAATGGTTAGAAGGATGACCAGATCGGCTCACTTCTTATTAGTTGAGACTACTTTCAATGTTGACGACAATGCCAAGTTATATATTTGGGAGTTGGTTAGACTGGATGGTGTGCCTACTTTTATTATGTTAGGTTGTGGCACTAATATGCTTCTCATTTTTGGAAAGCATTTTAAAAGGGGCTTGGCATTAAAGTGAAATTAAGTACCACTTTTCTTCCTCAATTTGATGGACAAGATGAAAGGATAATTCAAACCTTGGAGGATATATTGAGGGCTTGTATGTTAGAATTCAAAGAAAATTGGGTTAATCCTCTACCATTTATTGAGTTTCTTACAATAATAGCTTTCATGCTAGCATTTGTATAACACCGTTTGGGGCTTTATATGGTAAAAGGTGTAGGTTTATGGTGGGGTGGTTTGAGTTAGACGAAATGGCTTCTATAGGCCCAGATTTAGTGTTGGAGGCTATGGAAGGAGTGCAATTGATTAGAAAAGGTTGAAGACAACTCATAGTCATCAAAAGTCTTATTTGAATGTTGTAAAGAGGCATTTGAGTTTCTTGTTGTTGATAGGGTGTGTGCGAAGATTTCTCCTATGAAAGATGTAATGTGTTTTGGTAGAAAGGGAAATTTAAGTCCTCGATATGTAAGTTCTTATGAGTTTGTTGATCATATTGGAAATGTGGCCTATAGATTGGATTTGCCTCCAGATTTGAGCTTTATTCATTCAATTTTCCATGTGTTTGTGTTAAGGAAATTGCTTGGTGATCCTAGAACAATTGTGCTTTTGGAAGGTGTTGAGGTTGGGGGAAAAACTTTTCTTATGAGGAAGAACCGATTGAGATCTTGGATAGGCAAATGAAGCAGCTTTGTAAAGGATGTCACTTCTGTTAAGGTGCTTTGGAGAAATCAACATGTTGAAAGTGCTACCTGGGAAATGGGATCAAGTATGGTGCGATAATACCTCTATCCTTTCCAATATACTCAATCCTATGGTTTTATGTTCTTCCTATTCTCAATTTTCCTAATTCTTTCACTCTTGAGTTTCATGATATGACATGACATGACATGCATACATGTGCACGAAAATGATTTAAAGAATTTCTTTTGAATGATTTAAAGATGTTTTGATATGAGTTTTAATGAATTTATGATTTTAGAATGATGAAATGTGCATTCTATCTTATGTTTTGATGTTTCATTTGTAATTCCAACCTTTCAAGCCTTATTCTAGCACATTAAAGGAAGAATGTTCCCAAGGGGAAGATACGACCCCAAAAAGTGCCCGAAAATATGCCTTAGAGTGCCCAAACTTTTAAATTCCATATATCTCAAAATCCATTTGCTATTTCAAAAATCTAACTTTATATTCTTGTTTAAGGGGTCAAAATTATGTAAAGAAGGGTCTAACCCCAATTTAAAAGTGAAAGATTAGCAATTATGAAATTCCAAAAATGTAATTTCCAATGGCAAATCTGCATTGCGAAAGTACAAAAATTGGACTTTTTTTTACTTGGTCCAAGACTTCAAATTCTTGGGACTAAGTGTTCCCAAATGTGTTTTTACCCATACTTAGACTTATTGCACCCTCATATCATCATTCCCTAATACTCACTCAAATACTTAGCTTAGTCATATTTTTAGTCCCAAATTAAAGTACCAAACCCTCATTCTAAGCTAAGGTTTTCCTTTAAGGTTCTTCTTCAAGCTTCAAGTCTCCATCTCCAATCTTCACCAAGTTCATCTCCAAGCTAATATATGTGGATTTCTTTGACACATGATACCTAAGACTCCTTTTTTACTTAAATTGCATGATTTAAAGTTGATTTACAAATGGGTCTTTCTTATTATGAAACTCACGGTACTCTATGTTAAAGCTATGTAAAGTGGAGACTCTTTTGCTATGTTTTGAGCTATAAATCTTAGATCTACTGTAAGATTTGGTAGGGTTTATGATGTATATTACTTAAGGGTTATGCAAGATATTGATTAATAGTTCTACAATGAATTTTCTTGTATAATTTCATCTCTAAATTGCACACCCTCTAAGTGTTTGATAAAATGTCCGACTGCGGTTTCTTGAGGAGTTAAAGGTCCAAAGCATAAGACATAATATGTATGATGTTATGACGATGAAATGTCTTATGTATATGATAAATCCTACATAAAATGTTACATCAGACCATGCCCAATTTGGGGGGTCTAAGAACCCGGATAACCGAGATGAGGGTTTGTAATCATCAATTGATTGAAGGGTTTGTACTTCTCCACCTAGTGATGGGGCAGTATTATCACAATTGATATGGGGGTTTGTACTCATCAACTAAGTAAAGGGTTTGTACTACTCTATCTAGATGATAGGGCGGCATCATCACCAACCAAGTGTAGGGTTAGTACTTCCTACCTAAGTGATGTGGCGGTATCATCACTAACCTACCAAGGGGTTTGTACTTTGAAAATCTAGCTTGGTCTATTCTACACAGATGATATCCTATTTGACCATGATTTATTTATGTATGTTTTACTTGAGCATTAATCATATATGACATATTGTTATATGATGTCTATTGTCTATTATTATGCATATTGTTTATTATGTCCATATCTTGTTGCATTGCATCCTACATACTTAGTACATTTAAACGTACTAACACATACTCTTGCCTACATGATATCACCATGTAAGAACCAGAGCCCAAGTTGATCAGCCTCCTCCACGTGGCTAGTTTGGTGCTACTCAAACTAGCTGCTGAGTCCTCCACTTAGGGGACCTTAGTCTATGCTCTTTTGTTATGTATTAAGACACTCTTCTTTATGTACTATTCGACACTGAGGGTGAGCCCAATTACTTTGTCTTAGCCCCTGCTCTTGTCAATGTATTAGAGGTGGTTGTTGGACATACTATGTATCTATGAAATAAGTTTTTGACTCTTGTCTATTGATTATGATGTTGTGCAAGCTTTTTCCTTATCCCTTTTGCCCCTATTCTCTTTAATGTCTTTTATATGGTTCTGCGACTAGTGATGTGTAATGACAAGTTAAGAGGCTTGTTTGGGGTTCCTTTGGGTTCCCCAATTTGTCGGGTAATGTCTAGGCCCTAGGCTTGGATCATGACAATCTTGGTATCAGAGCACTAGGTTGATAGATCCTTGGAGTCCAACATACCGTGTCGATTAGAGTCCTATTCATAGTTGTGAAGCACGCCATGACAAGAGGAGGCTATGAGGCGTATTAGGAAATGTTTCGGTTCTTCATGTTCTAACTCGTGCTATAGAGTTGTTGTAAGTTTTCTCCCCTAAAGATTATACTTTGATATACTAGACTATGCCAAACACTATAGGAAAATGGGCCTAAACTCTCTAGGAGCAACATACCAATGGTGAGCTTCGGGATGCTCTCTCTATGCTTGCCCAAGTGGTAGCCAATCAAGTCAATCAAGGGGCCCAAGCCCCTCATGCTACTACCAGGAGCTAAGTTAAGAGACTTCATGAGGATGAATCCTCTGGATTTCTATGAGTCAAATGTGGATAAAGATTCATAAGAGTTCATTGATGATGTCTACAAAATCTTGAATATCATAGATATTGGGTCGAATGAAAAGGCGGAGTTGGCGGCATACCAACTCAAGGGGGTAGCCTAAATTTGGTATGATAAATGGAAGGGGGAGAAGGTAAATGGTTATGTCATGCTTTTGGAGGAGTTCAAATTAGTTTTCCTTAATCAATTTTTCCCTTTTTAGCTTAGAGAGGCAAACTTCGTAAAGTTTATAAACTTGAAACAAGGTATTATGAGTGTGAGGGAGTATTCCCTCAAGTTTAATCAACTTTCAAAGTATGCTCCTCATTTGGTGGCTGATCCTAGATCTAGGATGAATAAATTTGTGATGGGGGTCTTTGACTTGGTAAGTGAAAAATGCCAATCCGCCTTACTAATTGGTGAAATAGACTTTTCTCAGTTAATGGCATATGCTGAGCAAATGGAGGAGGAAAAGTTGATAAAGAGGAGGGGCCATGAGGCTTAGAGGGTCGGTTTTGAGGGTAAGTTCGAAAAGGGTGCTAGATTTCATCAAGGCCAAGGTCCTTCTCATGCTACTGATAGGGGTTTTGTAAATTACTTCCCTAGGCCTCAAGGTGTTGGTGGTGTGGCTCCTATGGATGTGTGTCCTAGATGTGGAAGAATCATAATGGCCCATGTTTGAAGGGTTCTAATGCATGTTTTGGTTATGGGGAGTTAGTCACAAGAAGATAGATTGTCCAAAAAACCATGGCAAAGTCTGTGGTGAAAATACAGTTCCATTGAGTAAAAGTGGTCCTTAAGGTGGTGCCCCAAGGAACAATCAATTTTATGCTCTACATAGGAGGCAAGGGGTTGGTAAGATTACCGATGTTGTTACCAGTATATTAAAAATCTTTGACTTTGATGTGTATGCTTTGATTAACCTAGGTGCCACTCTTTCCTTTGTTACCCCTTTTGTTGCTAAAAGGTTACATGTTGCCCCTGAGTTATTTCATGAGTTCCATGGTACCTCCGTTGTTTCTAGGTAGATTTATAAAAGTTGTCCTATTTGCATTTTGCATAAGTTGTTGCCTTGTGATCTTGTTGAATTAGACATGGTAGATTTTGATGTCAT
>JAOTQJ010064186.1:0-13584 GCA_025642045.1 Solanum sejunctum | reverse complement strand
TGTTGCCATCCTAGCTAACTCCCCACTCCGATTTATAATTTTGTTCTATTCTAGAGACAATATCATTTGATACTTATGTTTCCTTTGATTTTATTATAATACATTAGAAGCTTGTAAATGTGACAACCAGGTTTTGGGGGATTTTTATTAACTTGAACTTTCATTTTAATTATAATTTTGCATTTTAATGTAACAGTTGGGCTGTAGGCTGACTTGTCTTGGTGAGAAAAAACGAGTGCCGTCACACCCAAATGTTGGGTCGTGATAGAAAGTGTAAACACCTTATTCTTTCTATCCAGGTTTGATTCATCCTCTCAGCTAAACTATTTAGCTGTGGTGTCTTTGGAGGCATTTTTTGATGTCTAATACCATGCTTTTTGCAATAAGCATGAAATGATCCAATATACTCTTCGCCATTGTCTGTGCGGACACACTTGATGTTCTTCCCCATTTCTTTCTCAACTGAGGCATGAAATTATTTGAAGACTCCTAGCCCTTGATCCTTGGACTTAATGGTGTAAGCCCAGGTCTTCTTCGAATGGTCATCGATAAAGGTCACAAAATATTTGGCTTTACCAAGTGACTTCGATAGTGGACCACACACGTCAGAGTGAATCATATCTAAAATATTCTCCATTCTGGAAGGTGGAGAACTATAGAAAAAGACTTTGTTCTGTTTTCCAGCTAGACAATTTTTGCATTTCTAAAATGATACCTGATCTAAATCAGGTAGAACCTTATCTTTCACCAATTTAGATATCCTTTTTTCACCAGCATGACAAAGTCCCTTATGCCATAAATGTGCGGTATTTTCATTTTCCATCATATTTATAGATTCATCAGAGATCTTTGCTTGCATCGTATATAGTTTTGAGAGTTTCTGTCCTCTCGTAATAATCAGGGAGCCTTTGGCAGGCTTTCATTTTCCATTTTCAAAATTGTTTTGGAAACCTTCATCATCAAGCTTGCTTATAGATATTAGGTTTAGGCGCATGTCGGGGATGTGCCTTACATCTTTTAGAAAAAGTTTCATGCCATTATCCATTTTCAAACAGATATCTCTCTTGTCAATAACTTTTAACAAGTTTCCATTTTCCATCTTTACAACACCATAGTCTCCATGTGTGTAAGCTGACAAGAAGTTTTTATGTGGTGTGCCGTGAATGGTTGCACCACTATCAATTACCCAACTTGTCTCTTGAGTTAATTGACTAACAATCTCACTGTCACAACTGTTATTGAACTCGTCGACAAGATTTCCTTGTTCATTATCACTGTTTGTATTTCCCTTCTTGTCTCTATTATTTTGCCGGTCACTCTTGAATTTTTGATAAAATTGCTTAATGTGACCTTTTTGCTTGCAGTAATATCACTCGACATTTGCATATTTGTTTGACTTTCCTCGACTCCTATCTCTGGAGCTTGAAACCTTCATTGATTTCTCCCTCTCTTTTCAGTAATCAGAACTTCTAATTCTGAGAAAGAGGTTGAACCTTGATATCTACGTCTCATTTCTTCATTTAGTATACTGCTCTTAACAACTTCTATGCTTACTACACCATTTGGTGCAGTATTTGTCAAAGAAACTTTCAAAGTTTCCCATGACTTTGGTAAAGAAGCTAAAATCATAAGAGCAATTATCTCATCATCAAAATTTATGCCCATTGTCGATAGCTGGTCCACCATTCCTTTTATGTTATTTAGGTGATCAACTACAAAAGTATTTTCTTGATAGTTTACTTTCATCAATTGGGTTAAGTAAAATAATTTGTTGTTGTAGGTCTTTGAAGCATACAATTGCTTTAGCTTGTTCCATAGTGTTCTGACATGAGTTTCGTTACAAATATGATTGTAAACGTTGTTATCAATAAAGTATCAAATATATCCACAAACTTATTTATGCTCAAACACCCACTCATCTTTGGACATCCCTTTTGGTTTGACGGTAGAGAATACTGGTAAGTGCATCTTCGTAATCATGAGAAGATCCTTCATTTTGCTTCTCCAGACACGGTAATTTGAACTGTTCAGGTTGATTTTTGCTTGTCTTTACCTCCATTGCCATGAACCTAGACCAGGCTCTGAACCACTTGTTGGGGCCCATGCAGCAGAGTGAATAATAAAATTTAGGAGAAATAAATAAAGTAAAATAAATACCAAAAAATTTAACGTGGTTCACCCAAAACTTTTGGGCTACGTCCACAAAAGAACACTTCTACTATATTTCTTCTACTATTACAAATAGTAGGCACAAGTGTAGAATTTTTTGTATTATTACAAATGATAGGCTTTCAGAGAAAAATACCAAAAATAGTGAACACACTATTTCTTTTAGGAAAAAATATTTTCTGAGCACACACTCTAATTTTTCTTCACAGACTATTTTATTTTATAGTCTATGATATACCTCACAGAAGAAAAATGCTTACTTTCTCTTTGTGGCTCTCTCTATATATTTTTCTCTATCTGATGTTCTTGAAAACTAAGGAGCAATTGCTCCTTTTATAGGCATTATTTGCCTGCCCAATTGATATTACATTTTTAACAATTCAACAAAGTTGGTGGCCAACTTCGTTTGAACAGCCGCCCATTTTGACAAATGATTTTATATGGCTGTCTAGCCAACTTTATTGAATTGAAATTGAAAATTTCTTTGAATTATTACATGTGGGCCTTCCATTTGGAGGGACCCACTTAACATATACATCATACAAAATAATGATTAGCTCACTAATATTTCTCGAATTCTTGATTATAATTAAATCTTCCATATGTAAATCTCTATACATCACAGTGTATAAACTGAAACGATAAAACAAGATGAATGTCAAATATAGCTATAGAGAACATGACAACAATAACACAGAAAAATCTACCCAGCAAAGCACAACTTATGGTCTATTTTGCTAAGTCTCTTCTTTCTAATTAATTAATGGGATATTCTTCTGGCCAATGACTTAATTGCTTAATGTTCTTTGCAGATTCTTCAAGATGAGGGCTCTTTACAAGTTTGATAACTCTCAATGAATTAATATCCCCGAAACCAGGTGGAATCTCCCCAAGAATGCGACATCTCCGCAGTTTTAATTTCTCAAGCACGGGAAAGGATTCCTCTCCAACCTCCCACTTGAGAAGAATCACTTGATGCAAATTCAAATATTTGAGATTCTCAAAGGTGTCTTCCTCGCCCATGTTCCATTCTCCTCCATGAATGATTGTACCAAAAAGGTACAACTCTTCAAGGTTGGGCAGTCTCGCTATTGTTGATAAGACATCAGATGTCAAAGGAAAGTGAAACAACTTCAATATTTTCAAATTCGAAGGGAAGTGAAAATTCCATGACCAATTTGTCATTGCAAAGGATCACCCACTGTCATTTGTGTCTGAACTACCAAATTCAACTCCGAGTCCTTCTAGTTCAGTTAGGAAATCTAATTTTGGGAACCAATGTTTCTCTACTGAATAATCTGACGATTCTTTGAGAACAAATTCAAGCCTTTGAAGATTGTCAAATCTTTTGAAAATATTCTTTGTGTCTTTCTAATAGGAAAGCACCAGTTTCGCTAACCATCTCAACTTCTCTAACTTTGTGTCCTCTGTTATCGCTATTGATTAATCTGCATCCAATCAAAGAAAGAACAATCAACTATGGACAACAGTCACAACTTTACAAGATCCCAAATTTTCGATAATAGTACCAAGGTTGTTCTATAGTTTACTAATATTAGGGTATCTAGATTCCAGAGGTTTGAGAAAAAAGCAGGCAGAGATTTAACTTCTGTCCCAATGCATAAAAACCTCAAGTGATTCAACATGCATATTTCATTCAGCAAAGAATCTTTCACCTTGATAAAAGAGGGATTAGGGTACAACACTCTAAGAAGCCTCAAGTGTCTTAGGTGAAACTAATTAGAAAGATGTTCGTCCAGGTCGTCTCCATCTATCCTCAAAGAATACACGTGTTTACCAGAATGGCTTTTCTTATTTGAACTGAACAGGAAAAAATTGTTAAGCCCAGAGAACTCGCCGTTACAATCAACAGCCACTATGTGTGGCATTAAATCTGAAGAAGAAGATGGAGCACTTGAACTTATCAGTTCAAACGACATTTCCTTTCTTGCTTTTATCAAACAAAAGTCATGCACAAGATCATAAAGTTGTAAAGTCGGGTGATCACTAATCTCATTGAAAAAAATTACTAAGCTACTGGAAATTAAGTTATCCAAATAAATGGTTAGCATCTCTGTTTGTTCGACAAGTCCTTCAAGACACAAATAATCTATCAACACAGAGGTCTTGCAGTATCTTTTGAAAACGTGCAAGGCAAAGCAAGCATGGCTTTACTTGATCCAATAAATGGTCATAAATTAATTCTATAACCTTCATCACTTCCACTTCACTGTTGAAAATAAAGGAGTTCAAATTATTTTGAACTTCAAGCCACACGTTCCTTTTCCCTCCCTGTAATAACTTCGGCAATCAAATCAGCCACCAAAGGAAGCCCTTTACAATTTTGGGATATTTCTTTTCCAACATCCAATAGTTCATCGGGGCAACTCTCTATTCCAAATGCTCTTCTCTCAAATAATTGCCAACTTTCATCTGAGATACACAATCGAAGGTTAAGAGGATCAGTGTAAAGCTTCCATGCAAAGCCACTTCCTTTTCTCGAGTTGTCAAAATAATTCTACTTTCTTTCATAACAACAGGAAAAGGTCTTGTTAACTCACCCATGTTGTGGTATCCCACAAGTCATCTAAGACAATTAGGTACCTCTTTCCATACAGTTGTTTCTGTAGCTTATCAGCAACATCAATATTCCCACTCAATTTTGAATCTGAGCCACTAACTTAATGAAAAATTTTATCCAACAACTTCTTCTCGTCGTTTTCTTGGTCCACTGTGCACCATGTACGAAGGTCGAAATGACTTGAAACTAATTTATCATTGTATACTTTGTACACCAAAGTAGTTTTACCTGAACTTGGTATACCAGTGATCGAAATGACATCTAGATTTGCTGGTCCACTGGTGAGCTTTCTAAGTATCCAGTTTGTCTTTTCCTTAAAATCTACAGTTATTTTACCAGTTGTCAATGACTTGCTTTCAATGGGCTTCTTGGGAGGGTTCTCAACGATGAGGTTCCGGCTATGGGGAATCTTGTCGAGTAAATTGGAGACGTTTTCTTTGATAAGCTTGATCTTTTTTATGTTTATGGGAAGTGAGAAAATAAGATGTAAGAGACCATTATCTTGAACAGTAATTGAACCAATGACATCTTTTGCCTCATAAGTCACATCTAAAACACGTGCCCAAAGATTCTTGTATAATCCTTGTTGAAAATTCACGAAGAACTATCTTATGAATTCTAGTTCTTGTTTAATCAGCCCAATTTCTTCCTTTATTAAAGCAATTGAATAAGCATCCAAATATAACAAATCATCTAAGTGTCTGTGAAGAAGATGCATGAAGAGCGGTCCACCATTCACGGGGAAGCATCACTGATGAGATGAGTCCGGGGCTTTCAGATAAATATGTCTGAGATCTTCCTTGATTGAGTTCAATATTTTCCAACAACTTTAGGGTTGCATAATTTGTTTTATCAGCACCCTCTTTATTCCTTAATTTCTCTTCTAACTCGCAAACAAGAGTTGATACCACCCTGATCAGTGATCCAACTTGAGCCAAAAGATCAAATAATTTGTCATGATGAATAAAGTCCTTGGACATGTCAGCAACAATAATCGATAGGAACTCTATCATGACGTGAATGTTTTTAGCCCCTGAAGTACTACCAGTAGTAATATTTACCATGTGCTCTTGTAGATGAATCAGATATTCTCTAATAATGTCTGGAGACGTTTTCAGGAGTTTCATAATGAAGCGTTCAACTCGTGCTGAAGTTGCAGCTTTCAAATTTGCATAACATATGTGCATTACCTCCAACTCAATTGGAATAATCTTCATGAGTAAAACTACTAGATCGAAGAGCTGAGATTCTCCATCAGTTTGATCATCCCAAAGGAAGCGTCCGACTCTCTCAGCCATGAGTTGAAACTGAGATAAGACATGTTCAACAATCTCGTGCTCAACACAACCATTCACTGTCAATCCATGGAAATCTTTCATGTTGCCGCACACATTCTGAAGAATCTCATACCGAGTCACTAATGGAAAATTCTTCTCAGCAAGAAACTTGGATAGATGATGGAGATTCAGGAGGAGGAAGTTCAACTGGTCCTCAAGCATGGTGGCACTTGATCTAGAACAATAATGTGAGCTGATACAATGATCGATATTATCCCTGAGGCTAGCAAGGACATGATGCATGTCACTGTTGTCCATGTCGTACAAAATTGATCAAGGGATATTCTCAACCTCTTGTCCTTTGACAGTCATTACATCTTCAAACTGCTTCAAATCGAGATAAGAAAGCTGGGCGTATGTACAAATAAATGCCAGCTTCAATTTCAGCTTTTCAACTTGTTCCACATCAAGAGCTTTTTGATTTTCCTCATTCTTTAGTCTCTCTAGGAAATTCAGAACATCGGCAATATCCTTGGGAAGAGAAGAAAATAACACCTGCCAAAAGAGGAAATGTCATATCAAATTTTCAATGCCACACATCTACAAGTCAATACTTTACTCTATCAAGTAACATACCAATGATTTGTTTGCTACTTCTTTATCTTTTCGGTTTTCCATGATTGTAATTTTCCTTTCAAGTTGTAATCAAGACCTGATGCATAAAAAGTACAGTATACTTTATCAGGAGAAAGAATGAAAAGATGAGAATAATCAAGAATTTTCATGGGAGAGACTTTTCAGTAATAAAAAGTCATTTTTACTATTTTCATGTCAACCCAAAAGGAGGTCTTAAGTTGAAGAAGATAACGAAGAAAATTTCCATAATTGGTTATTTTATGATTTCAACCTCTAATTAACGGTTTGGGACTTCAAATATTGGAATTTTTCCTTTTGATAGTTATTTTTTCAACTGAAAGAGACCTAAACTGCCCTTGAACTATTGAAAATGGGATAAAAATGCGTTTCATCCACTTATTGGACCTAAAATGCCCCCGTCATCTACTTTTGAATCTAAAAATGTCCGTTATTCACCTTTTTGGTTCACTTATACCCTTGAAATTAATAGAGATAGAGATTTATTTTATATCATAAGAAAAAGAAACATAATAAATATTAAAAAAATAAAAAAAGAGAGGGTGATTAGTTTCAAGGATATAAGTGAGCGAAAAAAATTAATGAAAGACATATTTGGACTCAAAAGTGAACAACAAAGGCACTTTAGGCCCAATAGGTTGATGGAGGACATTTCTATACCATTTTCAATAATTCAAAGGCATTTTAGGCCTTTTCCGTTTCTTCAATTCCTTCTAATGATATGATATACGAAACTCAATGGACCAACAAATTAAATGTTTAATTAAGTTATTATGCTTAAATTTGTCAATAAAATACAGAGGAAAAAAATGAGGATTATATATAATAAAAAATGACAAACCTAGTAAATTTGAAAAGAAATAAGAGTCCTTCAACATAATCTTTAAAGTTTATCAAACCATGATTAAGCTATTATGCCCAAACTGATCTCTTTTTAACAAATCTACAACAACATACTTAGTGGAATCCACAAGTGGAGTTTGAGATGGTAGAATGTACGCAGACGTTATCACTATCTCACTAAGGTAGAAAAACTGGTTCCTGAGAATCCTCATCTCAAAAATCCATAAGCAGAATAAATTAGATACGGAAAAAGGAAAAAGAAAAGAAAAGGAAATAGAAAGAACGACTAATAACGAAAAACATATGATAATGTGTAAATACGATAAAATTAACATATATAAAACGGATAATGACAACACAATATATAAAGACACGACTAATTTCTACCACTCTACTATACCCCAAGGCTAGATATCAACCTAATCCTACAAACAAGTTCGACTACTACTCTAATTCGCGACCTCCACAACTTTTCAACAAATCTAAATGGATCAAAAATGCTTAGTACAAGTATCTTTAAGTGACGATTTCAAGCTTGCACCAAATAATCATGTTAGTATGCTGTCAATAAAATCCAAAGAGACATTGAAGATGATAATCTTACCTTTTCAGGGCCTCAAGTTAAGCAAATAGAAGGTCAAACTAATTTTATCAAAATAGCTAGATCTGCATCTTAGCAAGTTTGAACATATTTTTAATGTAAAGGCTACTAATTTTAATTGTTAATTCTGTTGCTTTGTGTCAATTGGATACTTGAAAAGCCACCACAAATGAAATATTAAAATATAATTCATTGGTTTCTCAAGTCCTTTTTAATCAATTACTGTCTTTAACAATATGTGGCCTGTAAATTGTAATCTGTACAAGTAGAGCTGGAGTCAATGGTTGAAATGAAGGAAAAAGCCAAGTGCTTTGGAGAAGAAAATTAAGTGTAAATAGATTTTTTTTATACACTGTTAAGCATGATCGAATAATTTTAAACGTTTAACTTCGATTTTAACAAGTGTTGATTCACAGGGAACAACTTTTGACTTTTGACCATCATACTTTGCAAATGAAACAAGAGGTGAAAAGTTGAAGGCCCACTAATTTTCATGGTTATTCGACATAGTTTCTTGTATTAAAAGTGAGTTAAGTGATTTTTTTCTTTTAATTTTTCATTTGGTACCTTTAAAGGGATATCAATGACTTTGGCACCATTACACTTTGTTTGATGGTTATTATTTATTATTTTAATAATGTATCTTATTATGTTATTTTTATAAATATAATATTTAGATAGATTGTATTATTTTTTTTCATTGTTGCATAATTTTACATGTTCATAATTTGAATGATAAACCTACAAAAAATTATAAGACATGTGGTAGAGATACGGTAAAAAGGTTGGATAAATAATAAAATAAAATTATTAAATAATAAATAAAGTCAAAATAAGAAGAAAACATTAAAGTAACAATACGATCACATCAAAGCAGTTACTACATAAAATGAGTCTTTTCATCATTACCTAAAGATGGATTTAAACAATAATACAATACAATGGAGTTTAACTAATAATCAAAATAAATATTATAGTTAAACTAATAATATAATATGATATAACATAATATATACCATGGGTAACTACCATCCAGATGAAACAAGGTGTTAGTCTTTTAGGTCCATTCGGTCACTTGGACCAAAAGTGATCCATATTAGGAAACTTAAGGATCAAAATATACATTATCCCATAAATATGAGACAAATTTGGCTTATAAAACTCAGATTATTTTAGTTTGAGTTTTGGGCAAGAACTAAGAAGAATCCTGAAAAAAAAAAGTTCCTCCACAGTTCATTCCTTCTAGTCTTGTTTAAGTACTAGGGTTATGGGTTTTCTTCTCTATAACAAACCCATTTTCTCCATTTTCTAGCACACGTTCTGCTAATACCCTTATCACCTTTTTTATATGAAAAAAAATATTAGGAGATAAGAATTGATTTAGAAATTTTCAAATGATGTTTCTTTGCTAATGCATATCTGTATTTATACAAATTGTGTAAACAAAAGGACAAACTAATACTTATAGTTGTCACCTAATCATTTGACACTATTCTGACAATAAATAACAAACTATACTGGTGTAAATATTCCTATACAATGCTATATAACTGAAAGTGAATTCACATTTATATTTCTAGTTGGTAATTTTATTTCCTCTACATCTGTGTTTCTGTTTGGGATACTTGCTTCATTAATAAGATCATTCTCAGTACATAACTCAGCTAACTCAGGCCCAAACAATAGAGGACCAAGCGATGAATCTTGGGTGCACAAGTATTTTTCACTAGATACTATAAATCCAATACCCCCTTCAAGTTGGAGGGGAGAGGAGCTACACCCACTTGCGAAGAATCAAACAATGAGACAGCCTAGGCAAGGGCTTAGTGAAAATGTCCGCGAGCTAAGCTGAAGAGGCTATGAAATTGAGAGAAATCAACCTAGAGAGAAATTGTTGACGAACAAAGTGTTAGTCTAGTTCAACATGCTTGGTCCATTCATGGAACATGGGATTGTGAGCAATATGTAATGTGGATTGGATATCAGAGTGTAGTGGAATAGCCAAAATAGCCGAAGTTGACAAATCATGAAGAGGCCTATCTATCTAGGTAAGTTTGGTGACAATCGATGCATTGAACGATACTCAGCTTCTGCTGATGAAAGAGAGATGAAGACCTATTTTTTGGATTTCCAGGAGATAGGAGATCCTCCTAAACCGATGATGTATCCACTTACAAACCACCTAGAATCAACATATCAGGCCCGATCAGCATCACAAAAGGCAAGAATGGAAAAAGAAGGGTCACTGCTCATGAACAACCCTTGCCCAAGTGACTTGAGCAAGTAATGAAACATCCTGATAGCAGCTGTAAAGTGAGGAACACACAAATATTGCATAAATTGGGAGAGATGTTGAATAATAAAGGCTAAATAAGGGTGTGTGTGTGTTAAATAAGTGAGCTTGCCTATTAGTTTGCGATAAGAGAAAGGATTGACAAAAATGTCCCTAATGTCAGAAGAAAGCTTTTAAGAAGGATCAATTGAAGAAGAAACTTCAGTCAACTCCTCACAATTGTAATAAAAACAAAGTTCAAGGGCGAGTTTCCTTTGAGTCACAATCAAACCATAAGCTTCATACACAACTTCCAAACCAAGAAAATAATGCAAGTCACCCAAGTCTTTAATGTGGAAATCCTTGTGTAGAAAATCTTTAAGTATATGGAGTTCTTCAGGATTATTTTCAGTTAGAATAATATCATCAACATAAATAGCAACCAGGGAAATAGAAGACCCAAAATGTTTGTAGAAAAGGGAATAATCATTGAGAGAAAACACAAACCCTTTGAACTGCAATGTTGCCCCAAGCCTAGCATACCATTGTCGTGAGGCTTGCCTCAGTCTATAGAGTGATTTTCGAAGCTTGTAAACCAAATTAGGAGGAGAGATTCCATCCATGGTGGAAATTTCATGTATACATCTTCTTGTAAATCCCTGTGCAAGAAAGCATTATTAATATCTAGTTGAGAAATGGATAAATTCTTTTTCACAACCAATGCAAGTAGGCACTGATAGTTGTCATCTTGACAACAAATGAATAAGTTTCATTGAAATTATCTATTCTCTCTTATTGGATATCATCCCTCACCACTAACCGTGCCTTCAATCTTTCAACAAAACCATTTGTTTTGTGCTTTACCTTGTATACCCATTTATAGGGTCGTCGATGAGATGGTAAAGGGACAACGTCCTAAGTTTGATTAGATTTGAGAGCCTTAAACTTAGATTCCATAGCTTTTTGCCAAGCAAGATGCATAATTGGTTGAGAAAATCTTCGAGGCTCAGATATGGTGGAAATAGAGTTAAGTACCTGTTGATTAGAAGTAGACAAACCAGCAAGTGGAAAAATAGGGGCAGTAACAAGAGTATTAAAGCAAGTGTGAACCCTCTCTAATCTTATTGGTGCAGTAACGAGAGGAGAAGATGGAATAAGTAGATTGGGAGAAGAAGACACAGTAACAGGAGATGAGGGAGAGGGAATTGGGGAAGAAGTAGACGGTATGTCGAACACTCCCATTAGGAGAAGAGAATGTAGAAAATATAAGGGAGAGATTAGGAAAGGAAGGAGACTAAGAATCCATTGTGGGATCAGGAATGAAGGAATTGGGAGGAAATATAGTAGTAGGAGGATCGCAAGTATGGAAGGCAAATATATGCTCATGGAAAGACACATATTTGGATATCAAAATCTTCTTAGAAATTAGTTCCATGACTTTGTCTCCTTTCTTGCATGGAGGATAACCAATAAAGATACATGGTATTGTTCTAGGTTCAAATTTACATTTATTGTGAGAAAGGTAGAAACAACACAAAGGCAACCAAAAGTCCGAAGAAATGAATAGGACGGAGGGGTCCCAAAGATAAGCTCATAAGGTAAGGTATTTTCCTCTTAAGTACAAAAGAAGGAAACCTGTTAATTAAGAAGGTGGCAGTTAGCAAACAATCCCCCCAATAGGAGATGGGAACTTTAAATTGATGCAATAGTGCCCTAGAGGTCTCCAAAAGGTGTTTATGTTTTTCCTCAACAATCCCATTTAGTTGAGGAGTATGGACACAAGACATTTGGTGGATGATATTGTAAGGACCCGAATGTTTGTATAGCTTTAGTGACACTTGAGAATAATTTCGGATAGAGCTGTCAAAATGGGTTGGCCTAACCCAACTCAACCCAACCTTAATGCGCTAGAGAGTTAAACGAGTTAGGATGGGCTGACCCTTTTAACTAAAGGGCCTATAAAATAGCATCCCAATCTAGCCCTACGCGGGCTATGAGTTGGGACGGGTTGGCTTTTAACCAAAATGTAGACAATATGAACTTCTTAAAAAGGCTATGCAATACTGATAAACGCAACACCAATACAAATAAAATTATACATGTCCATGAGTTACTCACACTTTAGTAGAATACTTAGAAAATAACAAAATAGGCAAAATATAATATTCATAGGATTTATCAAAATAACATACATTACATGACTTTTTTATCATAAACAAAAAAACAAAAGGAAAAATTAAAAAATAGGTATAAGTACATGCTCCAATGCCTAAAATAAAAGTGAAAAACTGCGGTAAAGTAATTGCTAAGCTAAAGAGAAGAGGAAAATGTTATATTAAATGAAAGTAAAATGGAAAACTTAATAGAGTAATGGCCTAATAAGTAAATCTAATAGGCTAAAGACCCTAAATGTAAAAGTTGCACAAATGAAAAGAGTTGGACTTGATTTTATTTTTTTTTAAGTATTTATTGAAAAATCTTAATAAATAAAACACCACTTAAAAAAATTATAATAAATATTTTTAAAAATCGCGGGCCACGGGCTAGCCTCAAAGGTTCGTTAGTTGTGCCTATGAGGCTAGCGGGCTAAGTGAGGGCGGGCTAAAAAGCCTCATTCCTACATGGGCTAAAAAGATTTAGCCCAACTCCACTTAATTCAAAGGTTGGGCTGGGCCGACCTCACAGGCCAAGCCCATTTTGATAACTCTAATATTGGAATGTTTTGGGCTAAGGTGACACCTTATGGAACCTCCAAGCTCAATCTAAGTTCACTTTTTAGCCTTCAATTCAAGCTTATTTATGTTATTTAAGGCCATCACGAGACACCTATATCAAGCCAAGTTAAAAGGAATTCCATCGGCTTAGTTTTTCACAAGTACCAATAGAAGGATCAATTTTAAATGAGCTTATCTCTTAGAACAAAATGAACTGGGTAGTCCATGACATATCAAATTAAAGCTCTTTGAATTAGCTTTCCAACACTTAGTTTCACTTCATTTAGGGTTCGGATGAAGAAGTTATGCCCGTATTCGTAGAACTTATCTGTGCAAGGGTATATATGGGATTTTAAAATTTTGCCTCATTAATGGCGTTTGCATAAATTCGGTTATTTCAAAAGATCTCTCAAATCCTCTCAAGGGTTCTTGAAGATTTTCAACTTGGGAATAAAGACACATTCAATTCTTGA
>JAOTQJ010064175.1:0-13584 GCA_025642045.1 Solanum sejunctum | reverse complement strand
GCAAACTTGGGTAGAAAGCAACCTTTGTTGTGACTGATTCTTGGACTCTTCTTGGCCTTATTTGCACGAAATTTAACCCTAAAATTCTTAATCTTGTACTTGAATTTGGGCCACCATATTATTATAGCATTTGGACAATTTATATTTGGGCTTTAGCTCTTCTTCCCCAACAAGACACCTTTGGATCTGCAATTGAAGCCCATTAAGCTTTTCATTAAACTCCTTGGTTTGAGATCATGTTTGGGCCTCCTTTGAGCTTCTAATTCATCCTTTTCCTTCAATGGATTAGAGCTTTGTGTGATGCTATCAAGATGCATCACAATATACCATAAAACCATCCAAATCATCTGGAAGAGTCTTCGGTAGCTTAACTTTTAATGTCTGGAAACCTTCTTACATTCATCAGACCACACAAACTTGGACTTTTTTTGGATCAATTTGATCAAAGGGGATGCGATTGAAGAAAACCCTGCCATAAATCATCGGTAGTAACCTGCCAAACCCAAAAAACTCCTTAAACGATGGAGTTAAGGGTCTTGGCTAGTTTTGCACCACCTCAATCTTCCTTGGGTCCACCATAATAATACCTTTATCAGTTATCACATGGCCAAGGAAAGAAACTTCTTTCATCCAAAATTCTTACTTGCTGTATTTGGCATACAATTTCTCATCTCTCAAAGTTTGAAGGACTGTTCTCAAATGTTCCTCATGTTCCTTCTCACTTCGGGAGTAGACTAGTACGTCATCAATAAATACCACAACAAAAATATCAAGTTAAGGTTTGTAAACCCAATTCATAAGATCCATAAATATAGCTGACACAATCGTTAATCCAAAAGACATCATCGAAAACTCATAGTGTCCATACCTTGTTCTAAAAGCTGTCTTAGGAATATCACTTTCCTTATCTCACAACTGGTGATACCCAGAACGAAGGTCGATCTTAGAAAATTATCTAGCTCCTTGTAATTGGTCAAATAAATCATCTATCCTCCAAAATTGGGTACTTATTCTTAACAGTAACTTTGTTGAGTTGACGATAGTCAATGACATTTAGAGTGACCCGTCCTTCTTCCTTATAAGAAAAACAGGAGCTCCCCATGGAGATTTGCTAGGCCTAATAAATACCTTCTCTAATAAATCTTTCAACTGATCCTTAGGTTCTTTCAACTCTGTTGGCTCCACCCTATAGGGTGGAATAGGGATAGGTTTGGCATTAGGAAGGAGATCTATTCCAAAATCAATTTCCCTTTCGAAAGGAATACCAGGAAGATCTTTGGGAAACACATTGGGGAACTCATTGACTATTGGAACTGTGTCAAGAGAGGGAACCTTAGAAGACACATCTCGAACCCTAACCATATGATAGATACAAACCTTAGATATCATCTTACGAGCTTTAAGATATGAAATAACCTACCCTTTACCACAGAATCTTGCAGTTCCCACTCAAACAAGGGTTCATTAGGAATTTGGAATTTAACTTTATGGGTTCTACAATCTATGGTAGCATAGAGGAATGAAACTAGTCCATACCAAGGATGACATCAAAATCTACCATAAACAATTCAATAATATTGCAAGGAAGAGTTTTGTGCATAATAGACATAGGAACATTTTTATGGAATCTTTTAGCAACTATTGACTCACCTACTAGAGTAGACACAAGAAAAGGGTCATGCAAAATTTTGAGACTTAAATTGAACCTATAGGAAAGGAAAGGGGTCATAAAGGATAAGTTGGCACCAGGATCTAACAACACATAAACATCAAAATTAAACACTTTCAACATGCCCATGAGAACATTTGGTTGATCTTCCACCTCTTGCCTCCCATATAGTGTATAGAACCTATTGTTGTGAGGACCACCACCTTGTTGCACAACTTGTGGCTTTTGGTCCGCATGTACATCTTTCCCATTCGGGCGACTACCCTTACGCTTATTAGAGCCTTGGGGCAATTGGCAATTTTGTGACCTAGTTGGCCACATGCAAAATAACTACCCAACTCCCAATAGCACATACCACCATGGTTCTTACCACACTTTTTGCATGTTGGCCAAGCTTGAGCATGGCGACCACTTTGTTGACCCTTAGTATGTTGAAACTGATCATTAGTATGCCTTTGGTTGAAGGCATTCGAAGACCCTTGTTGTTGGAACCTTTGATTTTGATGACCTCGATTACCATCACCACCCTTGTAACCTTGATACTCACCATCATATCTCAGCCTCTCACTATTATTTTTACTCAGCTTGCGAATCTTCTTTTTCTCAAGTTGCTCGGCATAAATTATAAGTCGAGACCAATCCATGTCTTGGATTAGTAGGGCAGTTTGGCATACTTCATTGATGAGGTCAGAGGCTCCCGCAAGAAACATATTCATCTTAGCCCTAGGATCGGATACCAACTTAAGAGCATATTTTGAGAGTGTGTTGAATTTCATTGAGTACTCATGAACGTTCATCGACCCTTACCTCAAGTTCATAAATTCTTTCATTTTGTCTTCCCTTAATTTAAGAGGGAAAAAGTGGTCTAAGAGCAGCCTTGAATTCTTCCAATCAATTGGACCACCAAGCACCCTTTCACCTTCCTACTGATCATACCAAATCTGGGCAAGGCTTTTAAGTTGTAGGCCTCAAACTTTGCCTTATCCTCCGATGACACACCCATAATCGATAGAAGCTTGCATACCTCATCAATGAACTCGGTGGGATCCTCATCAATTCTATTTCCATTAAATTCTAGTGGGTTCATATGGGTGAAATCTCTCATCCTTGCTAATTAGGTGGGAGTTTGAGGTACTGGAGCTTAAGTGGAGCTTGCATAGCCTGATTGACAACCATTTGAGCCAATAATGAGATAGCATTCTTGAACTCGGCGTGGGACATATTACCCTCTTTTGGAGGTTGAGGAACCTCACATAGGGTATAATTCTTCTTGGCGGCATTTTCTACAGTGCAACAAACATGTCATTAGAAGGAAGGATATCTTAATACTAAGGCACAATTAAACAAAAAAGTGAGACAATCCTAAACATCTCATAGCCTCCTATTCATAGTTGTGGTGTGCTTCACCACCATGAATAAACTCTACTAGATGCAGTGTGTGGACTTCCAAGGATCATTTTACAACTTTGTGCTTTAATACCAAGCTTTTCACGACCCAAACCTAGGACCTAGGTGTGACACAGCGAATGAGAACCTAAAGGCCCCCAAACAAGCCTCTTAAATCATAATTGCACATTATTTATTTAAATGGTAAATGACAAATAGATGACAATGAAATATGGGAAAGGGACTAAGGGACAACTTGTAACCATAAGTGGAAGCATAGTTAAATAGTTTAAAATATACCAAGTGTAGCAATAGTCCAGACAGACCTCTAAACAATAGCAAGAAACAGAGCCCAAAATACAAGTCTAGGCTCCTCAATTCTAATTCAAAATGAAAGTACATCAAATATTTGAATAACAAAGACAAAGCTTGAAGATAAGAGTTTTGTTCCCGATGAATGGACACTTACCAAAGCTCAAAGTCTTCTGCAATCTAGCCATGTAGAGGAGGATGAGGTAGATCGCTTGTCCCTACATGATTATAGCATGTCAGAAAAAATGTTGTTAGTACTTTGGAATGTACTAAGTATGTGGTTAAGCAATGCAACAAGTAAATAAAATGACAAAGAATACTTACCCAATATGACAAATGTCAAGCTTAAACAATACATTGAGTTCTAAAGTAAAGAGTAAAGTAATGCCATGAAAATGCATAGAGAAGCACATAAGCAAATAAGTATTGGAATAAGACCATAACCGACAAAACCATATGAGCTATAATATGGAATAATGATGTCAACTTTACACCGGCCAAAGAGTGAGTCAACTTGCTAGGGTATAACTCCAGAAACAGAAATACTAAATGGATCCACAAGTCAAAAAAAGCCTAAAAAGGCATAATCAAAATATCCTATATTGACACGTAGTTATGAGATTAGAAGCTTTATACAAGACCTCTTAGGTCGAGTCCCTAACTCATTTGGTGCTAAGTCAAAATCCCACAGAAACGGATAATGAATATTAGAAATAATCAAAACTTAATTTAGTTTAGAAAGTCATAGCTTGTAAAATAAATCATATTCAAACTTTTACTTAGAATAGCTCCTTAATAAAGAATCAAAATGAAACTGAATGGGTCTTAAGTCACCCAATATCATTTCATACTTGTATTTACATTTGTTTGTCCAAAATCATAAGTTCATATTATGCCATGAAAGCCAAATATTCAAAGTTCATAACTCAACTTAAATCACATTGGGGACTGGTTCAATAATCTAAAATCACAAGTTTTATATTCAAATAAAGTTACAATAATCATAGAACATTTTAGGATAAAATCATAATAACTCATTTGTGGATCTAAGACTTGGAAATGTAGGTTAGCTTAAATAATGCAAATCTGAAATGCTTGAATTAATTTATATAAAGCATTAATAAATATTCATAAATATATGAATAATCATATTAAGTAAATATCAATTAGTATGCAATTATACGTAAATCAAAGATTGAAAATTCGTAATTCTAAATTTAATTTTTTTAGAAGAGGACTTCTTGGTTGAAAGGAAATCAAGAATCAAACCAACATACCTTGATTGATTAGCCTTGAGAAGATGAAGAGATTGGTAGAGATCTTGAAGAATACTTAGCCTAAGTGTTGAGACAGTTTTGGGAGAGCAATGTAGATTAGGGGATTTTGTTTCTTTGAAGAGTGATGTAGAGACTAAGTAGAGGGGGGTTATTTATACTGATTTTTTTTTTTGGGGGGGGGGGGTTATAAGGGTCATTTAATCACTAAAAAGTGCTCAAAATGTGTGGGGAAAAAGGCATAAAATCATGTGGTGCGAAGGGACTTTTTGACTTACTTCTAGAAAGAAGAAAGATGCCAAACTCAAGCGAGTGGGCATGGGACCTACTTATGGCAGCATTATCCTTTACCATGGTGATATGGAATGGTATGGTATGGCCTCAAGTCAGCTAAGGGCATATCAAAAGCTGCCCATGCAAGCCATGCGACAATAGCAAAAGAATTATTCCCAAACAAGTCCATTATGCAACTTCCACATATACCTTCGTTTTGAAAAATTCCAAATGCAAACCAAACTCATTTTTGGTCTTAAATTTACATAACATTACACCCAAAATATTATACCAAGGATAAACCAACCACCCTTCCAAGATCACCTCAATAATCACATAACTAAACCAAGCTAATCGCTAAAATAACCTTCATTTCAAAATTTACTTAACTCAATAGGAATTCACTTGCATTATCTTTTTATGTAAGTATAGGCTTAAAAACACCTGGTACATTATAAGATATGGGCATTTTGAATTTATAGTAATGTCATTTAGCTTAACTAATATATGGACGATATTTATGGATCTCAGGAATAGGATCTTTAAACCCTAGCTTGACATATTTGTGACGGTCTTCATAGATGACATATTGATTTACTCCCAAAGTGAAGAAGAGCACATGAATCATTTGAGGCCTGTGTTGCAAGCTTTAAGGGATGAGGGGTAGTTTGCTAAATTCAATAAATGTGAATTTTTGTTGAAGAAGGTTGTATTCCTAGGACATGTGGTGTCGGGGTATGTAATTATAGTGGACAATAAGAAGACAGAAGTGATAAGAAATTTGTTTAGGTCCTTGACTCTAATAGATATTAGGAGTTTTTTGGGCTTGGGGGAGTACTACCAGAGATTTGTGAATGGTTGCTCTTCAATTATTCCCCTTTGACAAAATTGACACAAACAAGGCAAAATTTGTTTGGACTAATGAATGTTAAAGGAGTTTTCAAACATTGAATGACAAGCTTATATTCACTCCTATATTGGCTCTACCAGAAGGGTTAGAAGGGTATGTGATTTACTGTGATGCTTCAAGGGTTGGTTTTGGGTATGTATTTATGCGAAATGGAACTATTATAAGATATATTTCTCGGCTACAAAAGGTGGATGAATGTAATTATCCTATCTGTGATCTTGAATTAGCGGCCATGGTATTTGCTTTGAAAATATGGTGTCATTATTTGTACGGGGGTTCATATAGACGTATTCATCAACTATAAGAGTCTCCAGTATGTGTTCACACAAAGATATCTTAATTCGGGACAAAACAAAAGTGGTTAGAATTCCTTAAAGATTTATAACATAAGTGTGTACTATCATCCTGACAAAGCTGATACTGTGGTTAAGTAGAGTTTCCATGGAAAGTGAAGCTCAAATTGATGATGGCAATAAGGAAGTGGCTAGAGGAGTTCACCAGTTAGGTATGTTGAGGATTATGTTGAATGAAGTTTAAAATGGAGGTGTGGTAGTTATTAATGGTTTCAAATCTTCTTTGATTGACAAGGTCATGTCCAAGCAAGACCTTGACCCGAGCCTTGCTAGAATTGGAAGCTTCGATGAAGGATGGTATAGTGGAGGTTTTCTCCCAAGGGGGACATGGTGTCATTAGATACCAAGGTAGGTTATGTGTGCCTAATATGATGGGTTTAGGGATTTGATTTTGAAAAAGGCACATAATTCTTTTAATTCTATTCACCCTAGTACTACAAAGATGTATAGAGATATGAGGGAGGTGTATTAGTAGGGTGGTATGAAAAGATATATTGCCAAGGTTGTACCTGATTGTCACAATTGACAATAAGTCAAAGCCAAATATCAAAGGATAGGTAGCCTAGCCCAAGACATAGAAATTCCTACCTGGAAGTGGGAATAGATCAACATGGATTTTGTGGTTGGTTTGCCAATGAATAGAAAGCTCTTTGATTTTATTTGGGTTATCATTGATAGATTGGCATTGTAGGCTCACATTCTACTAGTTAAAACAAACTTATGGTGCTGAAGATTATGCCAAGTTATATATTCATGAGTTGGTTAAGTTGCATGGAGTACCATTGTCTATTATTTTAGATCATGGTGCTCAATTCACTTTTCACTTGTTGAGATCCTTCAAAAAGGGTCTTGGTACTAAAGTAATGCTCACCATAAGTTTTCATCCTCAAATGGATGGTCAAGTCGAAAGGATAACTCAAACTCTAGAGAATATGCTTAGAGCTTGTGTTCTGGAGTTCAAGGGTAGTTGGGATGAAAATATTCCACTCATTGAGTTTGCTTACAGTAATAGCTATCACTCTAGCACTGAAATGGCTCCCTTTGAAGCTTTTTATGGTAAGCATTGCATATCCACGATTGGGAGGTTTGATATGGGTGAAATAGCTTTATTGGGGGCCAGATATGTTATGGAATCTTTGGAGAAGGTGAAGTTGATAAGAGAGAGATTGAAGACGGCTCAAAGTTTGCAAAAGTCCTACTCCAATGTGAGGAGGAAAGATCTTGAGTTTAATGTTGTTGATTTGGTGTGTTTGAAGCTCTTATCCATGAAGAGTGTGGTCCAGTTTGGCAAGAAGGGAAAGTTGAGCCCATGGTCTGTAGGGCCTAGTAGAATTGTGGGAGAATTGTTAAAGTTGCCTACTAATTGGAGTTGTCTACGAGGATGAGTATGGTTCATCCGGTCTTCCATGTGACTATGTTAAGGAAGTGTGTAGGTGACCTATGTTCTTTAATTTCTTTAGAAGTTATAGGTATTGTAGAAGATAACTTAAATGTTGAGGAGATCGACGAAAATATTAGATAGGCAAGTGAAGAGGTTGATAAACAAAGATGTGGCATCCGTCAAAGTCCTTTGGAGGAATCAACAAGTCGAAAGTGCCGCTTGGAAGGTGAAGCAAACATGAAGAAGCAATATATGTACCTCTTTCACACTATTAAAGCCTAAGGTAACAAATGAAATCCTATCTATGATTTGAAGTATTAAGTTTCATCTCTCATGTCATTTTTGCATGCAAGCATGTTCATCGTGACAAGTTTTTATGATTTTGATGTATATGTTTGAAAATCTTGAGAATAATGTCTAAGTGCATGAGATTGCATTGATGTTGGGCTGAAAGTTTTGTAATCACTCCTCTTACATATGTTTCCTTCACATTTAGGGATAAATGTTCCCAAGGGGGAGAGATAATATAACATCTCTCACGTGCCTCAAAAAAATGCCCTATGGTGTATTTCTTGAATATCTCAAAATTCATGCATAATATAGCAAATTTGACTTCATATTCCATTTAAGGTGGAAAAATTATGTAGGAAAGGGGTGGTCTTCAGTTTTTAGATGACCTGTAGCAAAAAATAATTTTTTACTACTGGGGCTAAAATAGAAAGGGTATGCGACCAGTGCACGTTATGGACTTGTCGCACACTAGTGCAAAAATGGCCTAAAACCATTCCCAGGCCAAAATAGGGGAAATTTGAACTTCGCAAAAAAATGTACCTGCTACAAGTCTGCATCACGGACTAATCGCAAACTAGTTCAACAGTTTCCTTAATTTTCTGTTTTCACTTAAAGGCAATTAGGAAATAATCCAATGCCCATATATGCAGAAATACCTTAATCTTCAGCCATTTTCAAGCCCTAGAGCACTCAAAAACCATCCCAAAAGTCCTCCTAATTCCTCACAATTATCTCATCTAAAACCAAGATATCTCAAGTGCTTGCTTTGGATTTCAAGAATCCAATTCAACCAAAAGACTTCCTCAAGTCCTTCTTCAAGAATACTCCAAGATTAATGTATGTGTGCTTCATTCATGGGGATTCTTTAACCAATGAAGCCAATCCTTATCCATCACAAAATTTAATAATTTTTAAAGTTGAATACTTTATGAGTAAATTTTGTTAAGCATTATAAACATGATTTCAATTTTGATTCTTCAATTATTGATTGGTTAAGCATGAATATATACTGAAAGTTTATTCCATGAGTTGATTTATATATATTGAAGTTATGCATGATGTGCACTATGTAAACTATGAAAGATTATGAACATTTAAGATGGATTTTAGGACACCCAAATTGGGGTTTGTACTACAATGATGGTGGGTTGAATTGAATGAATTCCAAGTGAATTGGTTATACTCCTCTCTTGTCTTATACTCTTGAATTGCATAATTTTAAGCATATGTACATAAACCCACCATGTTTGACTAAATTTATATGACATGGATTCTTATGTCCATGAAAGACTATTGCATATTTTGCAAGACAAGCATGATATGTAAATTATGGGCTTCTTAGCATGCATTGAATACATGAAAAGTTCATATGATTTGTATGTAAAATGTTGAGCCCTTATACTCTATTCTACCCTCTTGTGAGTGAATAATGTTTATATGAAGGGGTCAAGCATGATATCTATTTTACCCTCATGAACAAACTAAATCTCACTACAAAGGGGTCAAATTTATTACAAGTCCTACCCTCATATATAATGCAATGCCTAGTTGAATAGGTCAAGTCTATGAAAAGTTTTACCCTCTAGTACAAGGCTTGCTCACCTGTAGGAGTCAAGTACATGAATGAGCTACTCTTACCATGTTATCATGTTTTCACAAGTAATTCAAGTTATGATTAAATTTATGATTATGTCAAGTATTCCATGGGATTGGACTTAGCATTGAAAGAGGCTTAAGATAGGGGTTCGACCCAAGGGGTCCTTATATAAAGTCTTGGTCTCTTAACTAAGTGCACCATAGGTTGATATTTCTCCCTAGACGGGCTTAAATAGTGGATCCAACTAGGACAAGTTACACACTATGTAGGTTTATCTTGGCAAGTAGACAACCCATTTTCAATGAGGAGACCAACATTGTGATTCTAAGTAGTAGCTCCCTTAGTCTTATACAATGGTTAGGGTCTCCTACCACATGTGTATGTTAGGTTATGCAAGTTTTACTATCTATATGCATATTTTAGCTCAAGCATTGATTATCCATGTCATATTGGTCTTACATCTATTGACTATACTTCTGTATCTTGTAAATTATGGATTATATCATTGTTGCATTACACCCTACCTACTTAGTACATTCCAAGTACTAATACATGCTTCTTTACCTACATTATCTAACCATGTAAAGACTGGAGATCCTATTCATCTTCCTCATCCACGTGATTAGATGGAACTTTAGAAGACTACTTTTGGTAAGTCCTCAACTCCGAGGACAATATCCACCTTAAATACGTTCGTTTGTTAAGACTTGTCTATTTTTGGTTGAGGGGGAGCCTGGAAGATGTCTTGGTCCCTATTTCATTCGTATAAGAGGTGTTGTTGGATATGGATATTTATGTATTGAGATTATCTCCAATTATGTTTATGTAGTTATGAATAACTTCCTTTAGTCCCTTTATTTCCCTCTATGCTTTTTTTATATGTTGATGACGAGATGGAAGTCCCATGTCCCTAAAACATCCCCATAGCTTGAGTCATACTTACCTGGCCCTGAGACTTTATTTGTTATATGATTCATGCAAATTATCTTCTCTATAACATCTCCATAGCTTGAGTCCAAAATCCCGCATCCCTTAGAATTATTTGTTACTTGCTTGTTGTTCAATTATGCTTCCGCGACCAAGGATGTGCAAATGATATCCTATGAGGCTTGTTTAAGTTTCCTTCAAATTTTCTATTTTTCATTTCACATCTAGGCCCTAGGCTTGAGTCGTGATACTTTGATATTATATGATATGTTTTGATTCTGAAATCTTTCTGAAAAGATGTGATAATATGGAAGGTGTGTATCATACCAAAAAGATGGGGTCGTAAGGTGCGATATAGATTATTCTTGGCAAGTAATCTTCTCTTACCGATGAGAGGTCTACATTGGACGAATTCATCTAATAGTTTGCATGAGTTTTATATATGTTGTGCCTTTGTCATCTAACATTAAATGCAGGTTTGATAAGTCATATGCATTACATACCCACATACTTAGTACATTCAAACGTACAAACACATACTTTTGCCTACATGATCTAACCATGTAGGGATCGAGGACTACCTTTGTCCACTGTACGATGGCTAGCTTGGATCTTAAGATACTTGTTGTGGTGATTCTTATCTTCCAAGGACAAACCACCATTCTAATACCTATGGTTCTTTTGTTTATGTTATGTACTTGAGGGTGAGCTCGGGACATGTCTTGGTCCCCATCCTATCATATGAGACTAGAGGCATTGTTGGACATCTTGTAGACTCTTTATATATAAGGATATTCAATCTATTGGATATTGTTATGTGGATTGGCTATAAGTATTATGATGTGCATTTATCTTATGAAGTTAAAGATCCTAAGTCCCGAATTGCCCCTATAGAGTGAGTCATACTTAGACGCTCCTTAGTCATTAAGTGCTACGTGTTATGTGAATCTATGTTAATCACTTTCCCTATGACAACCCCATAGTGTGAGCCCTATTTATCTATCTGTTAGAACTATGTGTTTACTATTTGTATATGCTTTCGAACTAATGATATGAATATGGATATTTTGAGACTTGTTTGGGGAATATGGCGTTCCCATTTACCATATCACTCCTAGACCTTAGGTTTGAGTCATCACAAGCTTGGTATCAAAGCACTAGGTTTATAAATAATCCTTAGTCACACATGCAGTGTCTAGTAGAGTCCTATTCATGGGTGTGAAGTGCACCATGCTTATTATTGGGAGGCTATGATGGCATTTTGGGAATTGTCTCACTTTTTTATGGACTATCGTCCTTTAGACCATATGTTTGATTTCTTTATCTTGATGGTATCCTTGCTACATTGCAGAAGATGCCTCCAGGAAGAGCTCCAATAGCAAGAGTGGCCCCAACGAATAAGGGCCAACCTCCACAAGTGCTTATGAAAGAGCCTACCTCTAATGGTTAATTCCATACAGCCTTTTCTATGCATGCGCAAGTGGTAACTATTCAAAGTAGATAAGATAATATTCCTCGACATACCACTTCGGCTTCTAGGGTGAGAGATTTCACCCCCAATGAATCCTCTAAAGTTCTATGGGTCAATGGCTAATGAGGATGCTCAAGAGTTCATTGATGAGCTCACTAAGGTGTTGATTGTTATGGCACTCACTTCTGAGTAGAAAACATAGTTGGCTGCTTATCTATTGAAAGATGTGGCTCAAGTGTGGTACACTCAATGGTTGATGGAGTGAGTTTGTGATAATGGTGTTAATTGTGAAAAATTACGTTTGCATTTCTAGATATTTCTTCCCACTTGAGCTTAGGGAAGTAGAGATAACAATGTTTATCAGCATCAAGTAGGGTAGTATGGGTGTGAGAGACTTTGCCCTCTAGTTCACAAAGCTCTCTAAATATCCTCATTTGCTTGTGCCTGACTCCCATGTAAGAATACAAAAGTTATCTCTAAGTTATCTCTGATTAGGTTGTGAAGGAATGTCATATTAATATGCTTATTAGGGATATGGACATCTAGGATCATGGTATTTGCTGAACAGATTGAAGGATAAAAGCACAAGGAGAAGAGGGTACATAATTTTGAGAGGGCCCATATTGATGATAGGTTCTCCAACTCCAAGTGTGGTGGTTATGGTTGCTTCCAACAGGGCCAAGGTTCTAATGCTTGGGTTGCTGATGCTAGGGTGCCTCCTCTAAAGGCACCTATTGGTAGTTCTCTATTGTTCCCTCGATGTGACAAAAGTAGAAGGAATCACTTGAGTGCATTTTATAGAGAGTTTGGTGCATGCTTCGGGTGTGGTAATAAGAACCACAAGGTTGCGGGTCATCCTAAGGTTACTTAGAAGGGTCAGGTTCAGGTGGCTCAACGTAGTCAATGCCAGCAAAGAGCTCCACAATGTGTTGCGCTAAGAAATAATAAGTTCTATGCTTTGCATGCTCATCAGGAAGTTTAGGAGACTCCGAATATGGTGACTGGTATGTTAAAAGTATTTGATTTTGATGCTTGTGCTTTGCTTGATTAGGGTGCAAATTTAGGTTTTGTGACTCCTGTGTTGGCCGTTAAGTTTTGTTTGAATCCCAAAATCTTGAGGGAGCCCTTTTTGATTTATACTCTCGTGGGTGAATCTATTGTTGCTCACAGAGTTTATTGGGGTTGCCCTATTTCTATTTTGCATAAAGTCTTTTCGTGTGATCTTATCACGACCCAACCCAGGGGCCACAAATGGTGCCGATAGGGCACCGCGACAACCACTTATACTGAATCTTTACTTACGATACCTAAGGAATTTCACAAAAATTTTGACAGAGTTTCCTCTGTTTTATTGACTAACCCACCTGCAGACAGCGAACCTAGCAGTACTAGATATAGTCATAAGAACAGGTATACAAACACAAACGCGGGCCGACAAGGTCACCGCCGCGGCAGAGCATCCCAACAAACATACCATACAAATGAGATCAAACCAACGTAAATTCCCACACCCACATGTAACCACAGACCTCTACGTACAGAAAACGAACTATACGATGGGACAGGGCCCCGTCATACCCTCGAGTATCTATATATATACACAAATGCAAAATACACCCAAAGCGTATACAAACATATACCAAACTTGTCTGCTCCTGATGCTAGGGAGCACTTCAACGATAGACGGAGGTCCTAAGAAGGCAATCCTCTAGCCTACTCGTCTGTACCTGCGGGCATGAA
>JAOTQJ010064164.1:0-13584 GCA_025642045.1 Solanum sejunctum | reverse complement strand
TATTATATGTATTTGATACTTGATCAGGCGGCGGGACCGTATTACTCTACGTGTGACATATTTATTAGGCGGCAGGATCGCAGCGGTGACCTTGTCGGCCTGCATTTATCTATATATGCATATGTACTACTATTTGGGAAGCTGTTGGATCTTGTTTTTGCAGGTGCGGTTAGTCACTAAAACAGAGGAAACTCTGCTGAAATTTCTGTAGAATTTCGGACTAGGTTATTAAGAAAATTGGCTTAGTATGTGTTTGCGTGCCCCTATCGGGCGTTGGTCACGACCCCCGGGGCGGGGTGTGACACTATTAGAACTACTTTACAGAATTTAAGGTGTAGACAACTATCTGATTTTAGATGGTATAAAGATGTGTTTTTAAGTCGTGTTATGAAATTACATGATTGTAGTCAAGAACATTAGAAGTCTAAATTTATTGATGGTTTACCTTCTATTTTTGCTGAACGAGTAAGAAAAAATTTAAGAGGTTCTCACCCAAAGATTCCTTATGAGACCCTCACTTATGGCAAGATTATTAGTGCTTGTACACAGGAAGGTTTAGCTGTGTGCAATGATATTAAAATGAATTATCATATTAAAAAACATAGATTAAATGAGAGAAAACAATTAGGTGAATTTTGTGACCAGTTTGCTTTTGATATTCAGGGTACATCTAGGAAGAAAAAGATTTCCAAACATAAGGACAAGCCTGATTATACCAAACGTAAGCATAAGAAAAAACGTTTTAAATCTAAAGATAAGGATGATAAAAAAGATTTTAAGAAAAAAGGTAAAAAAAGATTATAAAAAGCGGATTAGGTGTCATAAATATGGTAAATTTGGACATTATGCTAATGAGTGTAAAACCCAGGAAAAGATTAAACTGTTAGATTTAGATAATAAGACTAAAGATTTATTATGTAAGATTTTATTGAATTCTGATTCTGACATGTCTGATTCGGAATTATCTGCTCCTGTTTCTGAGTATTCTAGTTCGGAAGAAAATGTGAGAATTTTAGAACATGAAGATTTATATACTGATTCTGATAGATCTTTTTCTGCTGATAATTGTGCATGCCAAAATACTGATGAAAATTTATATAACCTGATTTCTAATTTTCAAGATCTACATGTTAATATGATTAATGATGATAAAATTTTAAAAATTTTAAAAACCATAGAAGATAAGGATCTAAGAAATAAAATTTTGGATACTATGTTTGAAAATGATTCTCCAGAACCTAGTGTTCCGATTCCTATTTCAAAACAACCGGATTACTACTCTACTTCGGAAGTAAAAAGACTATTAGTTTTAAAGCAATTTTCTGCACCTGAAACTACTATTGCTGATTTAAAAACTGAACTGGCTATTTTAAAAGAAGAAGTTGTATATTTAAAAGATCAGTCCAAATTACATGAAAATAGAATTATTAGTTTAGCAGATTCTCGCACTTTTGATTTGGCATTACAAACAAATAAGCCCAAGATTCCTGATATAGAAACAGGTCAAAGTAGTAAACCTACTGAAGATTTTTTGACTAATATTAATGTTTCTGAAAATGGTATTTTACAAAAGATTAGTATTATTACATCCCAGAAGTTTTATACTAAAATTGTTTTACAGATAGATTATAATTTCCGAAAAGAATTTATTGCTTTATTTGATAGTGGTGCTGATGTTAATTGTGTACAAGAGGACTTATTCCTTCTAGATATTTTCATAAAACTACTCATTGTTTAAAATCTGCAAATGATAGTCAAATGAGATTGAATTATAAATTACCTCGTGTATATTTACGCAATAACAGTATTTGTTTACCTCAAAGTTTTATGCTTGTACAAGATATTTCTTGTCCAATTATTTTAGGTGTTCCTTTTATGCATGCTATATTTCTTTTAAAATGGTGGGATCACACTAAAATTATAGGAACCTATAAGGATTCAGATTTTCAATTAGATTTCATTACTAAACCTTTTACTAAAGTTATTAATCAAATAGTTGACAGGTTAATGCTTAAAATAGAACAGATTAATTTTATAAAGCGAGAAATTACTATCTAGAAATAGATGTTTTGTTAAAAAATTCTAAAATAAATGAATAAATAAATTTAATAAGGGAGTGTTTATTTTCTCTTGTTGGTAAAAAAAATCCATATAGGGACAAACCGATTGAAAATATATTTATATAGAAAATAGAATTTACGTCAGAATCATCACCATTGAGACGAGCAGAGGTACTTTGGTTTTGGCTTTACTTGAGTCTATGACAATGACAGGTATTTATGAGCTGTAAAATTTGTTGGATTATGTTAAATTATAAGTCCAAATTTGAATAATATGATAAAAATTAAATATTATAAAAAATTTAAAAATATTTATAACTTAAATATGAGTCAAATAAGTTTAATTTTTTATTAAATTATTGAAAATAATTCATGAACTCCTCCTCCTTATTCTTCTGCATCTAACATTGTAGCGGAAAGGAAAAATAAAACTTTGGTTGAATTGACGAATGCCATACTAATTGAGTTAAATGCACCTTTAAATTTTTGGGGTGAAACTATTTTGACTGCTTGTTATGTGTTAAATTGTGTGCCTCATAAAAAGTCTAAACTAACTCCTTTTGAGTTGTGATAAGGTCACAAGCCAAACTTGAGATATCTAAGAGTTTGGGATTGTCTAGCTTTTGTAAGGCTGGATCCCAAGATGACAAAGTTGGTAAGAAAGTAACTATTTGTGCTTTTCTTGATTATGCTTCAAATAGTACAGCCTATATATTTTTTAATCTTGAAGATAATGTTGTTATTGAATCAGGTGATGCTATTTTTCATGAAAACAAATTTTCTTTTGATTCTAAAAATAATAGGGGTCAAAGAATTGAACAAAATATTTTGTCATTACCTAGTTCTTCTGCTTCTATTTTGAAAAATAAAGAAATTGATAGTTTTGAATTAAGAAGAAGTAAAAGAGCTAGAGTAGAAAAAAATTTTAGTCCAGATTTTTATGTTTTAATATTGGAGATGGCTCTCTCACTTTAAAAGAAGCTTTATCTTCACATGATGCAATTTTCTGGAAAGAGGTTGTAAATGATGAAATGAAATCACTAATTTCTAATAAAACTTGGAAGTTAGTTGATTTACCATTGGGTTGTAAAACAATTGGTTGCAAATAGGTCTTACAGAAAAAGTTAAAACTGGATGGAACTATTAATAAATACAAGGCTAGACTACTTGCAAAAGGCTTTAAGCAATTTGAAGGCCTAGAATTTTTTGACACTTTTTCTCTGGTAACTAGAATTATATCCATTAGACTTTTAATTGTTACGGCTATAATTTTTTATTTGCAAATTCATCAAATGAATGTAAAAATTGTTTTTTTAAATGAAGACATAAATGAAGAGATTTACATGGAACAATCCGAGGGTTTTCTTGAAGCAGGCCAAGAAAGCAAAGTGTGTAAACTTACTAAATTCCTATATGGCTTGAAACAGGCACCGAAGCAATGGTATGAAAAGTTTGATTTCTACATGATTGAAAATGAGTTTAAAACAAATGAGTGTGATAAGTGCATCTATCATAAATCTTGGAATAATTCGCATGCTATTATTTGCCTATATGTTGATGATTTATTAATCTTTGACTCTAATATGAATGTTATTGTTGAAGCAAAAAATATTCTTAGAAGCCATTTTGATATGAAAGATCTTGGTGAGGCAAATTTTATTTTTGGAATAAAAATAACTAGAACATGTGATGGGATTTTTATAACTAGAACATGTGATGGGATTTTTCTTGACCAGTCATATTATGTTGAGAAAATATTAAAAAAGAATATAACTTTCTTGATTGCAATCATGTTTTAACTCCTTTTGATTCAAGTGTTCACTTATTTCCTTTACAAAGTGAGAATGATGTGATAAATCAAAAAGAATATGCTAGTTTAATCATAAGTTTGAGATATATGATTGATTTCACTAGGCTTGATATTGCATATACCATAGGAGTACTTAGCAGGTTTACAAGCAAGCCAAATAATGAACATTGGCATGTTATAACGAGAGTTATGAGATATTTAATTGGGACAAAAACTTGTGATTTGTTTTATAAAAAATATCCTGTTGTACTTGAAGGCTTTTCTGATGCATATTGAAACACTTTATCAGGTGATTCCTGTTCTACTGCTGGTTATATAATTACTTCTGGTGGTGGTGCTATCTGTTGAAAATCTTAAAAGCAAACTATCATTGCTAACTATACCATGGAGGCTAAACTAATTGTTTTAACTTTAGCTAGTGAGTAAGCAAATTGGTTAAGAAATTTGTTATTTCAAATTCTTTATTTTGAAAAATCAATTTCTCCTATTTTAATTCATTGTGATAGCACTATTGCAATTGGTAGAGTTCAAAATCGTTATTACAACGGTAAATTCAAACCTGTAAGGAGGAAACACAGTAATGTAAGATTATATTTGACAAGTGGTACCATTAATATTGATTATATCAAATCTTGCAGATTCTCTTAACAAGAAAGAAGGTCTGGAGCATATCGAGGGAGATGGGATTGAAGCCTATAAATTCCTAAGTCATATATGAGGAAACCCAACCTGGGGACTAGAGATCCTATAATCAGGTTCAACAGGAAGAACGAATCATAGGATGACATGGTGTGAAAAATGCATTATTTTTTATTTCCTCCGTATAATGTGGGTGTATTATTTCCTGTAGTGAATATGGAGGTTGAGTTTCAAAAACTCTTAATGATAATTTGTAGCCCGTATGGATGGAGTGTTAATTTTACAGGAGCACTCTTGACAAATTTCACCTATGTGGGTGTGGAAGTAGGCCGCTTCCTATGAAAATTGGGTTCATTCTCAAAGACACTTATGAAACCTGGATAGCACAAGGCCGTAATGTGCTGGCTAGTAAGCTCATTTCAACACCTTGATTACTATGTGTGAGTAGTAATATTTTATTTTCCTTGAGTAGTCATAGTTCAAGTGTAAGACCACTACGACTCTGGAGTAAAAATTACTATTTTACTAAGTAGAGGTTCAATGCAGAACATACCTTCATTATGCATGGTAATCTTCCTTCAACTGATAGACTCTCTTATATAATATTACATTGAGTGTGAGTTGTTGGTATTTGGTGGCATTTTAATATTATTATTGTAATATTTGTATAATTTATTTGCCACATAGGTTTTGTCCGTTGGAAATTGTTGTCGTGCCATTTTCATAATAAATTGTTAATGGCAGTTACTTGGGCAGTTAGTGGCATCTAATGCCACCTTAACTCCCTTGACATTTAGTGGCCATTTGTGGCCTTTATGCTGCAACCCTTCAATTGCATGCTAACGGCATTTTGTGCCTTAGTGTCAATTGTTTGGTGGTTAAATATGGCCATTAGTGTCATTAGTTTTTGTAACCTATGTAACCTCTATGTCATTTATCTATCCTAATTCTTTTTATTCATTATATGAAAGACTTACTCAATTATAAATAGTGGGAGTCTTCATTTGTTTTGTGAACACAAAATAAGAGAAAAAATAGAGTGCATAAACTTTGTCAAAAAAGAGAGTTCTTATTAGTTGAAGGGAGGTTTTCTTATTGTGGAGTTTGAGACTCGACTCTTGTTCAGAATTTGTTGAGTTATACTTTTGTGAAAGGCTATTGTATCCTGAAGGGGACGAGTCAAAGAGAGTACTGTTGGACCGGTGAAAATATTTGTTGTGGTGGACTTGAATCTCCTTAAGGAGAGCGAGATATCCGCGCCTCAGCCTAAAGATTTTGTTCTTCGTTTTTGTTTTTCAATTATAATTTTCTTGTAATTTCACCAACAAAATATAATAATTTTGAGACATATGACAAAAACATGAAGAGGGATAATAAGTGCAAATATAAAATTTGATTTTACATTTTTAAAAGAAATATTAAGTAATAATTACCCCCACGGTGTTATCATATAATAAATATGTGATACTATAACTTGTTATTTGAGTTATTCTCAATCTTCTTATTTCTATATATCATGAAAAAACTATTAAGTATTATTCATTAATTAAAAAAATTATGAGGTTTAAGTGTCACGCTCCGTAAGAATACCCTTATTGTGACCAACACTTGAAATCATTATTGGCTCCCAAGTAAATCATTTGGTCTGATCACACATTTATTCATTCATTCAAATCAGCAGAAGACTTAAAAAGAAGAGATAATAAGATGGGTAAATCTAATGAACAGTCTAACTCAACAAAGAAAAGCCATAAGACAACAAATTAAACTCTAAATCTATAGAATAGGTATAGTGTAACAAAAGCAAATCAAGAGATAAGGTTCTCAACATCAACAAGTTACTATCTAGTATGAAGCCTATCATTACTGTCTAGATGGTGTCAATGACAAGTTCATGACTATCACAAATAAAAATAAAATACTAATTCAGAGACTGTAAAATGATATTCTCTGAATATAGGGGAGTACCACCAATAAGCTGAATATAGATAAGATACTCAATGAAGCATTTGTTGGAGATCTCTATGTAATGACCTTGTCAGTCATTTTTGAACTTATCTGTGAAAATTATTATTTTCTCTTTTCGTAAGTTGCTTTGGATGTATTTTAAACTATCTGTGTTCTTGGAACCGAGAACTAGTGTTTTAAAAATATAAAATATGAGTTTTGACATTTTTGGAAGCATGAGTTATTGAAAAAGTGAATTTTTGTACCATTTAGAGTTTTAAGTGTCCAAACGAAAATTCATCAATTTCATTAGATCAAAACATTGAATTTGATCTAAGAGAAGTGACGCAATTGAATTTGAATTTAAAACGAAGATTTTGGATCCAAGTTACATTTTCAATTAATTTTGGATCCTAAGTTTGACTTTGGTTGGGGCCATTTGGAATCTAATATGCACAAATCAAATATGTATCCCTACCAAAAGTGATGATTCGGACTCAATGAAGTTACCAACAATTCAATATCAAGGTCTTCTTGACCCAGTAATCAATAAATGTTGTTAAAACTAGCTAAAACTCAAAATACTCAAACTATCCTCGGCAACTTCAAAAATTACAATGAGATGATTTCTAGCATTAGTTTCACCATCCAGAACCGCTGAAACTGTCAAAATTTCAATTAGAGCTTTCGAACGCTGAATGTTGACCAAAGTCAAACTTAAGATTTGAAATCAACTGCAAATATAACTTTAGGTCCAAAATCTCTGTGTTAACTCAAATTCAATTCCGTCATTTTTCTAGACCAAATTCAACGTTTTGGAGCTAATGGAATCTATGAATTTTCATTCTAATACTCAAACCTCCGAATAGTACAAAAACTCACTTTTTCAATAACTTAAGCTTTCAAAAATGTCAAAACTCAGATTTTTCATTTTTAAAACACCAATTCTTAGTTTTAACAACACAAATAGTTCAAATAGGTCTAAAACAACTTACAAAGGGTAAAATAGTAATTTTCATAGATAAGCTCAAAATGATTGGTAAGGTCATTACATCATTCACCAGTAAAAAATAATGTTTATCCTCTAACATAAGAGAAAAGAAGGTACTTGTAGCCTAAAAAAGGTTGGATATCTGGCTCATATGTTTGACTCCATCTCCTATGTAGTCTCTTCAACAGGACGGTGTCGCCACTGAACCTTCACTTAAGATATATCCTTGGTCCTCAACCTCTGGACCTGCGTATCCAAAATAGATATCAACTCCTCCTCATAAGACAAGTTTGAACCCAACTCAACTAAATCATAAGAAATTATATGTGACTCATCTCTCCATGATTGTGGGTCGTACCACGCATTCGATATATTTTGTTATTGGTAAAAATGTGGTGATTTGAAATATGTTGATGTCTTGTGTATCAATTGTGACACGTGGCATTCCTTTCTAATTCTATGATTATTATTTAACTGTTATTTTATTATATTGTTAGCATATACATTGATTTGTGGCATCGATATGCATTCATTCCATGTTGCATTTTTACCACTCCTTGACCATAGACAAGTGGCAAGGTTTAGATATTGTAACACCTTTTTTAAAATCTTTGATCACGGACAGGTGATAAGATTGAGATATTGTGACACCCTATTGACCAATGGCAGGTAGCAAGGTTGAGAGATTTCTATATACAGTCTGCGAGGTCTCCATGGGTTCTACTTGATAGTATTAGCTCATTATATGTGCACGATTGGTTGTGTGATAGTCATGATTCCACCTTATGCATTACATGATTCATTTCATTTACACTGCATTATTAATTATACTTGTTATATCTACCTGTTCTTATGTGTGTGTGTCTATATATATATATATATATATATATGCACTGACCTGTCCACTTGGCTATATTTTGATGTACTCACTCTTACTATGTTTTCTCCCTTCAGATCGAGCATAGGGACTCCCTTTGGTAGTTGATTCATTCGAGGAGTTTCTTAAATTTTCCAGATCACAGCGGTGGGACTCAAACATTGAGTCACTGTTGTACTATTGAGACATTTCTTTATGCAACTCACACCACATTAAATCAATTAGTAAGTGAGAGTTTCTCTAATCGACAAACATCACCATATGAGCGAGTGATGATACAATGAAATGATATCATTGCCATATCTATCCAGCACCTTGTCAGACTAAAAAACAATCACCATTACTGGATCCACAATCACTGAAATCACATCCTCTTTAAGGAGTTCATAGGTATGGTCCCTTTATCACCCTATGCTGGCTGTACAGTTTATGAGATTTTAGTTATTTATATTCTTACCCAAATTAATATTCAATGTCACTCCCAAAATATGTTCTCATATCTATCAACATTTAAATTATTTCATCAAATCTCATTGGACTCGCATTGGTTCAAACTTATCTTAATCATTAAATCTTTCTTAATATACTTTCAAACTTTTACAAAACTTATCAAAAATCTTTTTCAAAGCATCATATGCTTTCATTTAAAACATGCTTCAAAAGTCATTCACATCTCATCAAAACTCTTTTTTAATTCATTATTTATGCACAAAACTTATGTTCATGCAGAATAAGTAAAATATGTTCAAATTAGTTCAAAATCATCTTAACATAAAAAAATGACCTTCAATATCAATTCAAAATAATGCATAAAATCAAATGCAATCCTCAATTAGGGTTCATGTGAAAAAGACATGAACATGCATCCAAATCAAATACTTAACTCGTGAACATCACTAATACATTTTTACATACAAGAAATTCAATAAGATAAAGATAATTAAAGAATTCAATTCAAGAAATTTAAAAACTCAAACTCAATTCAACTCAAATCAATGGAGATTAAGGGGCACAAAGATGAACTCGATTTAACATTTTGTTAGCTTTACATACCTGGAAAGTTGATATTACAATCGAAATTTGAAGAAAACTAGTTTTCTTGGAGAAAATCATTGATCTTAGAACCTTTGTACTTGTTCTTGAGAAAATAACTTCTCTTATGTAGTTTTTATTTGTGGAAGAACTTGGAAAATCATTGGTTGAAGGACTTCTCTTTGATTCTTGACTAAAAAACTTTAGAGTTTTTGATGAAGAATTCTAATTCTTGAAGAAGAAGAATCAAGAAATCCTTTCTTAAATTATTGAATTCATTTTCTTGAAACCCTATGTTATGATTTAAGATTTCTCTGAGAGATTCATGAATAGATGAAAAAACTTGGGTTGAAAAGCTTGAAATTTATGAAAAATAACCTATACCTTGATGACGAATCTTGAAAGATAACCCTAACTTGATAAGTTTTTTGAAGATTCTTGAGTGTTCAAGTTTATGAGTGAAGGAGGGGATTGAAATTATGACAAAACTGACCTTCTATACATTTTGGGACATTAAAATAATTCTTGAAAGATTATAGGATAAAAATATCTTCAAAAAGTAATAAAGGGACGTCATTTAACTTAGGCAGAAGGGTCTATGTCTACTTCGCGTCACGGAGCTATCACATATTTCGACCAGTTCTGCGCGTCTCTAGTAAAATAGTCATAATATTTTACTCCGAATTTGAATTGATGCAATCTTAGCTTGGTGGTGTTAACAACAAGATTTGAAGATCTTTAATTTGTAGGTTATGAGCCACTAACTCTTTATATTCTAGGGTATATGGTTATTTGAAATTGACTCTTCTATATACTCATACGAAAACTTAGTTCATAGAAATTCTTTGGGCTTGACATGATGTAAAAGATCTCTTATGAATCTAAATCATATCTACTACACTTTAAATATTTAAGAATTGATTCTAAACATGCATATAATTTGAACTCATTGGATTATCTAATTTCTTTATAAAATTTTAGATCGAAATAATCAATAAGGAAGCTTTTAACTCAACTTTATGTTAGAGGATTCTTGTGACCTTCATCTTCAAATTTATTCTCACAATAAGAAATTAACTTTAACACCTATGCTCAATTAAGAATCATTAGATACAATCTTATAGCATATGAAGTATGGCTCAATCTTAGCTTAAAAAAAAAAGAATATTATATCAACAATATTAACTAAAGAATTTAACACATAATTCCTATAAAATATGTCAGACAAACCTTGAGAGTTAAGCATGTTTAGTACGTATAATCGGACGCTCAGGGTGTAAGTCTCACTAACTAAGCACCACACATGAATCTTAAGACTTTTTGTTAGAGTCAGCTCCAAGGTGAGTCTGAACGCTAGAGCCCACATTTATCTAGGACTTAGAATTATATTTCCAGAGAGAAAGGGAGTTCACATATATGGTTCTTGTTCAAAGAAAATAGACATTTTTTTCTTGGTTTCATTTTTGGAAAAAAAAAAAAAAAAGCTCCCTTTAAGAAGAGATTTTTCTAACCTAGGACGATGATCAATTTTCTATATGATACTTAAGCATCTAAGTATTGAAAGAGCTTGATTATAAATCTAAAATCATTAGACAAGCTCGCATATTTGAAGTCAAATTTACTTTAAATAGATTATTCACACTTCAAAAAGTATTTCTAGAATTAATTTTTTAACATGCTTGATATATATTATATTATATATTTATATTTGTAGTTCATAATTCATTTAAGTGGTAAGTTTTCTGAATACTTACACTATGTACTACTTTCCAACAGTCTTTCTTCTCTTACGTGAGTGGCTGATAAAACTTAACAAATTTTTTTACTTAAATTGGTACTTTTAAGGTTTAAGACAGGCATCTCTTTGTTGATGCGCTTGGTTCAGCAGGAACAATTTTTTAAAAAGAAATTACTTTTTTATTTTATTTTAATATAATTAATATATAATTTTATTAAAACTATGAGACCTCTTTAATAATAATCTTTAGTTTAAGTGTCAGTAATATTCATGTATATTTTATAATTATTTTGAATAAAAGATCATGAAAAGTACTTTAGTTAAAAGTATCTCAATAGATCTTTTTATATGAAGGTTGTGTTTGGTATGAAGAAAAATATTTTCGATGAAAAATGAGTTGATTTCTAACTTATTTTTTCATATTTGGTTGGTGAATGAAATATTTTTTGAAAAAAAAAAAATTCTGTTGTTTGGTTGATGAATGAAAATATATTTTTTTTTAAAAATACTTTTGGCTAGAGTATATAAATATTTTTTAGGAAAATAATTCCTGACATGAACATATTTTCATAATTTAAAATATTTTTTAAAAATAAAATTTAAATTCTTTTTTTGGGGGGATGGGGTTTGAGTAGGGGTGTACATGGAGCGGGTTGGTGCGGAATTTTTTAATATCAAACCAAACCATTTATGTCGTATTTTTTAATATATAAACCAAACCAAATCAATTAATTCAGATTTTTCAACCTCAGATTTTTTCGAGTTGGTGCGGATTAGTGTGGTTTGCGGATTTTTTTGGATTTTTTTTATAGTTTGGTAACCAACCTTTTCTTACAAAATTATGTGTAGAAAGATAATTCTCCATCCCTCAAACAATTTGAAACATAATATCGATAGCAACTTGGACAGTAAACGGTCCTTTCTTCCTCTGACCAGAATGCTCTTTTATGTAAGCCACTAAACTTTTGTTCATTAGCTCCATAACAAGGTACCCTTCTTTCTTTTCTTCATCGTAAAAACCACAATGATATTGCAGAATGTTGGGATGTAAAAGTGAAAACACTAGAGAAATTTCAGCAACTACTGATTCAATCAGCTCACCAAAAAAGTTCCTCAATGCAAACGTTTCTCCTAATCATTGAATCTCCTTAACATATCCTCCCCGCGAGCCTAAACGTCTCTTCACATGATAATCACTTGCTTCAATCAAGATTGAACTAGGCAAGAGCAATATTTGGTTGATTTGTTTTGATCCATCTAGTTTCTTAAGCAATATCTCAGCTAGCCTATGCTCATTTATTGCCAAATTTTCTGCAGCATTCATCTTTCGACTTATCGTTTCAACAAGATACCATCTATCTTCTTTCCAACAACTTTCCAATTCACTACATATCTCTCTAGTAACCAAGTATTGTTTCCCAAACATTCATTGAAAGAATCTCGGATCACACACTGTTTCTCCCTCGTACTTTCTAGCGAGTGCACTCCTCCTCTTCTACATATCTTCATCATCAAATCCTGAGATTTCTGCAGCTGTCTCAATAGCCTCAATCACCACAGGGAAACAACAGAGCCAATTATGAACATGAAACTCAACACAATCCTTATTGAGATGTAAACTTATAGCTTTACCCCAAAAATCTTTTACATCCAAACAACTTTTTATGTACATTTCACCTTCTTTAAAGATCCTATGAAGCTCCCTCATTATGTTCAAGTGCTTTCCACTTTGTATTCCTCTCATTCAACCTTAAATTATGCTTGATCCCCTCGAAAATCGTGTCGAAGGCTTGTACATACATGTCAAACAGCAGACAACATTGCTTCTGGTTTATTTGAATGTCATGTTTTAATATCATTAGAGCATTTAAGCTCCCTACTACCTCACCAATCTGCCTGAATTGATCCATTCAGCTTTAGGAGTACAAGAAATTTCAACACAACATGACCTAGAATGGAAAAAAAACATTCTTGATAGGGTTTCTCTGTTCTTCGCTACAACAACAATGGCGAAGAAGAGGTTTTATAGATGTAGGTTTTAGGGCAACAGATCAATTTTAACAAAAAGGGACACGCGTGGGGGACAATCCATCGTGGGCTTGGCTGGAGAAAAGGAAATGAAGGAGATGAAGCATGGTGGTCTCAAATGATTTGGTGGACTTGGGGTCTTGGGCATACGGAAAATTAGGACCACAAGTTCCAATATATATATATATATTGTCGGGTTGGTTTGACCTCGATTTAGTTTTTTAAAATCAAAATCAAACTAATCCAAATATAGTCGATTTTTTTTTTCAATACCAAACCAAATCGAATCAACTCACTATGCGGATTTTTTTTGCGGGTTGACTCAATTTGTCGGTTTGGTGCGATTTACGGTTTAATTCTGTACACCCCTAGGTTTGAGGGTAGAGTAAAAAATTATAATTTTTAAAATTTGAATTTTTTTAAAAATAAACTTTTACTTTTTTTTTGTATGGGGGGTGGGGG
>JAOTQJ010064163.1:17755-47929 GCA_025642045.1 Solanum sejunctum | reverse complement strand
TGAACTTACTTAATTTAAATTATGCCGTGATCGTCATAACTTTTTCAATTGAACGATTTACTTCGATTGAATTAATTACGGGGTCTAACATGCATTGGGATCTTTGCTACATAATGGAAGACATAAAACTTAAAACATTTGAAGAACTAGCAACGTATGCTCATGATATCGAATTGAGTGTCGCAACAGAGAGAGATCAAGGGTTACTCCACTTTGAGCCTTATAAAGAAAATATACATAATAGTGAGGATGAGGGTAACTTTTCATCCAAAATTAAAATTTAAGAGCCTATGTAAGTATAAATGCTCCTCGACGCATGAACATAAACTGCATTTCATCTATATAGGTAGAAATGCTCCTCGATGCATGATCATAAACTACATGTCATGAAACTCATCAAATTCAAGCTAAGTCTTCAAGTTGTGATGCATCCAAAATTCGAGCAAAGTTTGACAAATTCGAATTAAGTCTCCATATCATGAAGTTCTTCAAATTCAACAAAAATCTACAAGTTTCAAAGCTTATTAAAATCGAGCAAAGTCTTCAAGCTTAAAATGCATATCATGAAGCTCATCAAATTTGAGCTAAGTCTTTATTTTTGAAGCTCCTCAAATTTGAGCTAATTCTTCAAGAGTGAAGCTTATCAAATTTGATCTAAGTCTTCAAGCTACAAAACCTCTATAAAATGAGTTAAATCTTTAAGATATTACTCCTGATCCGCATGAGTTTAAATTTGTATGAAAAAAAATAAATTTATTAGGTTTAAATTATCAAAATAAGTGGTCAAGGCAAATAAAAAAAACTCACATGTTTTGCATTGAAGTGTAAAGTAAATATATTTTATTTTTTCAAAAAAATTATCAGAATATTTATACATCAGCAATGATAAGAAAAACAATTGATGTGTCACACATTCTATACAATAGAAAGATAAAGAATGAGATTGGATGCTAAAAGGTAACTTGCAAATTCATTTTAAATGTCCTTATCAAGTTTGCATCATCTCTTGATCGAACATCTTCACTTCAAATATTCTCATAGACGACGCAATCATAAACAAGCCTCTATCTTCAGTAAGGGGGAGCACATTTTGAAGTCAGATTTGTGAAGTTGATATATCAAGTAGTTGCTATCCAAAATTAGGATAGACTACACCAAAATCTCTTTCCTTCCAAAGCCGAAATCTAAGGGGAAGAGACACAAAGTGTAGTTTATCATCAAAGATGCAACTTCACAGAAAAAAGACACAAAGTGTAATTTATCATCAAAGCTGCAACTACAGAGAAAAAGGCACACAATTTTGTTCATCACTAAAGCCACAACTATAGAGAAAGAGGCATACAATGCGGTTTATCGCTAAAGTCGCAACTACACAATGTTATTCATCACTAAAGTCGCAACTCCAGAGAAGGAGACATACAATGTAGTTTATCTCTAAAGACACAACTCCAAAAAAAAAAGATGCACCAAGTGTGTTGGTCACCATGAAAGCCACAATTGCTTGAAAAATACATTAAGTGTGTCTCTTTGACAAAACCGCGACTACAAATCAAGATGCACCAAGTGATTTCTCATTAATTTTGGATTATCATCACATCTTTTTGGTTTGATATTGAGAGTGTTTGTAGTGTATTGTTAAACTATATAAAAAATAAATAAAAGAAGTGATGTGTCTTATGGTGACAATAGCACAAAGCTTCAAATCAACATGTTGAAAAGTGTGGTATATGCTCTAGCGCATGATATCTGCGGTCCTACTGCTTAAAGATTTTGTATTTTTTCCCCTCCGTGTGGATGATAGCAGAAGTCTCAATCAATAAAAAAATCAATATGTGGCTCTTCGGCAAAACAAAAAGAAGTGAATTCATGAATGTCGTCCAAAGTCACACCAAAGTTGATTGTATAGCTAATTTTTCAACAAATTAATTTTGATCCTTAAATAAGGTATTTGTCTTTAATCTTAGGATATGTTATATATATTGAAGTCTATTTTCTATAGAATCAAGTTGATCATCATTCGGACGCTCCTACACCAAGATATGGACATTTTGATGAGACTCCATAAGCTGTAAGAAAAAAAATCAGATCTGGAGAAGTAAAATAAAAAATTGATTCCCAAAAATTGAGAAGGATTTTGATATTAATCTTTGGATATATTGTAGATTTATGGGTCTAGATTCTAAAAAAATCAAACGGATCATGATTTTTATATTTCTACAACAAGATATGAATTTTCTACCGTAGGTGTCCTGAGCTAGTAAAAAAAGTGAAGAAAATTAGAACATAAATATTACCTAATGGAGATGAATCTGATCGAGCTTGACGATACCACAAATTAACAATTATCCTCCATGGAAGTATGAATATTTATAGATATCAAAAGTGCATAAATTATTTTCCTACAAATTATGAAAAATCCATAATTAAAATCAAATCATAGTAAAAATTTCATAGGAACCAAGTTATAAAAAATTCCATAGGATTCAAGTTACGGAAAATTTGACAGATTCAAGTTATGAAAAATTCCATAGGAATCAAGTTATGGAAAATTTCATAGGATTCAAGTTATGAAAAATTACATAGGAATCTAGTTATGAAAAATTTCATTGGACCCCGACAATCCTTGAAGTAGGGGACATTTGTAGACAGAGAAATTTTATTGATCAATCCATATTAAATGTGGATTAAATCTTAAATTCATGATACATTGATCAAGTCAAATTATTGGTTAATGAGGTTATATTAATATTTAATTTAAAATTTTATTACTTAAATAAAATCAAAATTATATTTGGGTCAGTCCATTTAGTTGACAAGATGAGCCCAACTCATGTTCTTCAAGCCCAAGGTCTTCTAAAATTAATTGAAGATCAAAGTACCCCTAAACCCCTAACTTATAACTATATAAAAGGGTCTTCATAAGACAAAAAAAAAAAGAGAAAAAAGAAGAAGAAGAGGAACAAGAAGAAGAGAATACATAGAAAAGTTCTACTCTTCAGTGGTGATCTGCAAGTCTTTCACATACAAAGGAGTTTTGTCTCCAAGTTATAAGTCGCAAGTTTTCATATTTCTGCGATTGTTATTAGAGCTTGGCTCCGCATTCGTAGTAAAATTTCGACAAGTATTTCTTTGATTAAAAAAAAAGCAAAGCTCTTGAGTTTATGATCGTGATGAGAAGAATAAGAAGATTACATTTTTTTTAAAAGTTTTTATAAAGATTGTAACCTTTGTATAATTTCTTGAAATAAAAATATTGTTGTTTTTCTCTACTGTTTTTTTTTGATTTATTATTTTTGAGGAATAAAACTTAGTCGCTTACACCTACAAATTTAGCTATAAAAAGTTTCTGATAGTAACATTTTAACATTATCTTTTTTTACAATTGCATTTTAACTTAAAAACGTTATTGATAGTAATGTTTGAAAAAAGTAAAAAATAAAATTTTAACTTAAAAATATTACTATCAATAACAACAATCACAGTGATTTTTCTTAGCTGCCACTATTCTACTTTGATGAAAGCATGTTGTTTCTACCTTATTTTTTTCAACCTCGACATGGATGTTGACGTGTAATTTAGTACTAGGTTTATCCTTTTTTTGCTGTAATTTTTTTTGATGTGAAGTCCTCATTTATAAGTTATAATTTCTTAAAATTAACTTAGCCATTAGTTAAACTATTTCACCAAACGTTACTATCAGTAATATTTTTAAGTTAAAACTTTATAGTAAGAAATTCTTTTAAGTTAAAACCTTACTGTCAATAATATTTTATAGCTAAATTTGTAGGATTTGATTCTAAATTTGTATGATTTAATTCTATATTTGTAGGATTCGTTGGCCCGTCATTGAATTCTTAAGAAACATTACTGTGAGTAACATTTTAGGTTTAAAACGTGTCTCAAAATATTGTATTATAAGACAGTACTGTGGGTAATATTTTAGGTGTTAAATGAGTCTCAAAGTATCGTATTATATGACATTACTGTGAGTAACGTATTTTGCTAAAAATGTTACTTACAGTAATGTTTCTTAAGTTAATACCATTGGCACATAGCTGAATTTATTTAAATAAAATCTAACCTAAAATATTACTGAGAAATACATTGATACTAGTATTGTAAGATATTTTTTAAAAAGCCACATTATTTGGTGAATTAGTTTAAACAATGGCTTGCTTAGATAAAACATTTTCATTATTCATAGGAACATATACTTTATTATTCCATTTATCACCGTTTACTTAAAATTTTAATTTAATAATATTAATATTAATTATTTTAAAAAATAATGTACAACATGATTTGACAGTCATGTGTATTACGTTGCACCAAAACTAGTATAAATAACGCTATTCGGGTATAAATTGCCTCTCTAATAATATAGTTATTGACCATAGTCCAGGAAACTTGTAAATTAGTTAAATCTAATACTTGTCATGAAAATGGATAGATAGCTTATTTGAAATAGTAACATACACCAATATTTCATGCTGGTGAAAATATAATGCATAACTGAAAAATGATATGATAAACTCCTCAAATTAATATGCACATATCTTAAAAGTTGAATTGATTTTATAGGTCTTTTTACTTAATCAACATCTATGAACTTAATCTTTCAAGCTATAAAAATCTAACAATATCATATGATACAAATAACTCAGGACACATCATTGAAGCCATAAACATCACTTACAATGACCCTCTTTCTTTTCTAGTGTATTAGATACATTGTAGGCCATTCTCCATCTAAATGAGAGGAGTTATGACTCCTAGTTTTAGAAAAGTCTTCCATGCCATTCTAAGCACCGTTTTATATTTTTTAATTGTTTCAATTTATATTTAAACAACAACAACAACAATAACAACAACAACAACAATGACAATGACGACAACAACAACAACAACAATGACAACGACAACAACAACAACAACAATAACAACACTAACAACAATAACAACAATAGCAACAACAACAACAATAACAACAACAATAGCAACAACAACAACAACAGCAAAACCAACACCAACACCCACAGCAACAACAACAACAACAACACCAGCACCAACAACAACAGCAATACCACCAACAACACTAACACTCACAGCAACAACAACAACAGCAATACCAACACCAATACCAATAGCAACAACAACAACAACACCAACACCAATACCAACAGTAACAACAACAGCAACAGCAACACCAACACCACCACCAACAACAATAACAACACCACCACCAACAACAATAACAACAACAATAACAATAATAACAACAACAACAACAACAACAAGAATAACAACAATAATAATAACAACAACAACAACAATAACAACAACAATAACAACAATAATAACGAGGATGTTAAATTTTGAAAGAAAAATTAAGAAGAATGAATGAAAGTTTTCTATATATTAAATGAATAATCACAATACATCTCTGTGTATTCATTTATACTTATATCAATAGGTCTGAATTCATCATGATTAATTACCAAAACAACATATACTTTTTTGTATGTATATATGCATGTGACAATATACAAATGTATCAAGACTTCTAGGCTATTTCTTCACTAGAGTTTGGATGTGAACTTGGGCCCTTACTTTTGTCTGTAAAGACTTCTAGGGCCTTCTCAGATGGAAAAAGGCCCATTTTCTTTCTCAACCTCAATTCTCTTCTTCTTCTTCTCTTAGATTATCTCAATTTATGACTTATTTACTAAATTCTTTTTTGTTCTTTGACCAAATAGTTCCAACACCTTGCTTCATGCATTATAACAAAACTAGCTTTTAGCACTGACAAATATGCAAATTAAAAAAGAGTGGTAAAGTTATTACAGGTATTTATTAAGTGTCTCACTATTATCTTTTTGAGTTCTCATTGTTGCATACTAATTCTTGTACATTGTTCCTAGCATTTATTTTACTACTTTCGTACGTTATTATATCATTGGGATATTATTTTTGAGTGATTGTATCTTCTTGACCTTCTATAGTTTATCGAGTTATTAATACTTAGTTTAGTGACGTTTGAGACTGATGGTGGATTAGGGTCATCTCGTTGATTGGGGTCGGAGGCAAGGGAAGTAGTGGTAAAAGGGACAAGGGCTTACTTAAGTTGAGAGTAGGGTCGTGGAACATAGGATCATTTACAGGAAAGTTTATAGAGCTAGTGAAGAGTCTTAAGAGAAGATAAGTTAATATAATGTGTGTTCAGGAGACCAGATGGTAGGTACTAAAGCTCTGACATAGATGGATTTAAATTATAGTACCCTGCTGGCTTTAGGGATAGAAATAGAGTAGGTATACTAATAGATGATTACCTTAGATATATGAGATTGAGGTCAAGAGGGTAAATTAAACTTGTTATCAGGAGATAGTTAACGTAGTTTGTGCCTATGCACCTCAAGTGGGCTTGGATGAGGAAGTCAAAAAGCTCTTGTGGGAGGATTTGGATGAACTTGTGAGAGATATACCGATCACATAAAAGATCTTCATTGGGAGAGACTTTAATGGGCATATTGTGCAACTTCTAGTGGTTTTGACGATGTGCATGAAGGCTTTGATTTTGGAGAGAGGAATGTAGGTGAGATGTCTTTCTTGAATTTTTCTAAAGCCTTTGAGTTGGTTTTTGCTAACTCATATTTTCTGAAGGGGAAAAATCACTTGATTACGTTTCGTAGTATATCGTGACGACTTAGATTGATTACCTTCTCCTCCGAAAAGGTGAGAAACTTTGTAAGAATTTCAAGGTTATTCCAAGTGAAAATATTTTCAGTCAACATAAGCTTTTAATGATTGATATAGAGATTAATAGAGATAAGAAGAATAAGAGTATTTATACCCAACAAAGGATTAGATGGGGAAGTCTAACTCCTACCCTTTCTCAGGAGATGGGGGAGAAGTTGAGTAGTTTAGAGGCTTGGAGTAGTAGCGGGGATGTAAACAATATATGGAACACTACTACTGGTTGCATTAAAAAAATAGCTACCAAGGTACTAAGGGTATCACGAGAGACCCTTAGCAGATATCAAGTTGATTGATGGTGGAATGTAGAAGTTCGAGGAAAAGTTAAAGCTAATAAGATTGCCTATACAAAGTGGTCGAAGTGTATGGATGAGGATGAAAAATGTAGGCTTAAGAATATCTAGAAGGCGGTGAAGACAAAAGTTAAGATGATGGTCATAAGCACTAAGATAACAACATTTGAACATTTATATGCTGAGTTAGGAGAAAAAATAGGGGACAAGAGAACGTATAGGATCGCAAAATAGAGAGAAAAGCTCGTGACTTGGACCAAGTTAAGTGTATCAAGGATGAGGATAGTGAGGTGTTGTGGATGATACTTCCATTAAGCAAAGGTAGCAAGCTTACTTTCACAAACTCTTAAATGAAAAAGGAAACAGAGATATTGAGCTAGTGATTTGGTGCACTCTAATAGTCATTGAGATTTTGGTTATTACTGGTGTTTTAAAGCTTAGAAGGTTAGACGTGCTATCAGTAGGATGAACAGAGGAGAAAAAATCGAACCTGATGAGATTCTAGTGGACTTCTAGAAGAGCATGATCAAGGATGGTTTGGAGCAATTTCCCAGGTTGTTTAGTGATATTATGAAGACTGCTAACATACTCGATAAAAGGAAGAGGAGTAAAATGGTTCATTCATTCTACGTGAATAAGGGTGATATTCAAAATTTTAACATTTACACTGGCATCAAGTTGCTAAGCCACCCTATGAATGTTTAGGAGAGAGTGGTGGAGGTAAGGGTGATAAGAAGAGTAGCTATTTCAAAGAATCAATTTGAATTTATGCTGGGGCATTCAACTACTGAAGTAATTCATCTTGTTCGAAGACTAGTAGAGACATCCATGGAAAGAAACAGGGACCTTCATATGGTATTCATTGATCTTGAGAAGGCCTATAAGAGAATTTTAAGAAATGTCCTTCGGAGGTGTCTAGAGCCAAAAGATGTTCGAATGGCATATATTAAGGTAATAAAGGACATGTATGATAGAACTAAAACTCGTGTAAGGATAGTGAGAGAAGACTTAGAGTACTTTCTTGTTGAGATAGGACTTCATCAAGGATCTATGCTAAGCCCTTTTCTTTTTTCCCTTAGTGATGGATGAGCTGACATAATATATTCAGGAGGAGGTTCCATGGTGTATGCTATTTGCAGATGATAATGCTGATTGATGAAACTCGATATAAAGTTAATGATAGGTTGGAGGTTTGGAGACATACTTTGGAATCCAAAGGGTTCAAATCAAGCAGTACCAAAATAGAATACTTGGAGTGCAAATTCAGCATTGCAAGGGATGAAGTAGACATTAAAGTGAAGGTTGTTACTCATTCTATTTCCAAGAGAGAAAGCTTTAAATATCTCAGGTCAATCATACAAGTTAGTACTGATATCGATGATGATGTCACATATCATATTAGGGCATCGTAGATCAAGTGAAGGCTTGTCTCTAGAGTATTGTGTGATAAGAAGATACCATCTAAAATTAAAGGTAAGTTTTACGGAGTGATAGTTAAATCATCAATGCTTTATGGGATGGAGTGTTGGCCAGTCAAAAATGCATATATCTAGAAGATGCACGTTGTGAAGATGAGGATGTTGAGATGAATGTGTGGTTATACCAAGGGTGATAAGATTAGGAACGAGATCATTAGAGAGAAATTAGAGGTGACCTATGTGACAGACAATATGAGGGAAGAGAGATTGTTATGGTTTGGATATTTGCGGAGAAGAAGTGTGACACTGCTATTATGAGATGCGAGACGTTGAATTTAAGGTTACGTGAAGGGGTAGAGGCAAACCAAAAAAATATTAAAGGAGGTGCTTAGATAAGAAATGACACAACATCATCTCAATAATGACATGACATTAGGTAGAAAAGAGTAGAGGCCACATATTAGGGAGAAGGTTAATAAACTAGTAGGGGTAGGATGATGCATGACCTTTTTATAAAGTAGGTTAGTAGGATTAGACATGTATTTATATCTTGTGTTGTTATTCTCCATCTGTATTTTATTTATTATTTTTAATTCTTTTTATATACTATCATTTTCTTTCTACTTTATGTCTATTATCTTCTACTTTGGTGCTTGATATTTTTGAGACGAGAATTTTTTAAAAATAGCCACTCTATATATCTATGAGGCTGTGCTAAGATCTGTGTACATTTTACTCTCCCTGGACTCCACTTGTTGAATTCTACAAGGTATGTTGATCTGTTTTATCAGTTAACGGTCATTGGATTCACTTTCACTATAGGCTCTAGAGACATTTACAAAAAGTGTTAATTCTCTCTAAAAGAACATATTTAGCTGCAATTAACTATTAACATTAATTAAATACCGATAAAGACTATTTTTGGTATAGTAATAGTGAATGGGAGGGCATAGATATCCAACATGCCAAGGATAAATTGAAGTAAAGGACAATTCAATTGCTTTGTGAACAAATCGACAAGTCAAATAAGAGTGAGATGAGCCTATTCAGAAATTGTTGATGTATGATGTGATACTCTAATTTCATATGCTTCGTGTGCTCATGAACTATCGGATTCCTGATGATTTGTATGGTCATTTGTCTATCAGAGAAGATGGACACAAGTACAAAAGGGTCAGTGAGAGACTAGTAATAAGACAAGTGACCTAAATGGCCTCAGTAATATGATGACACATGAAATGACAATTAGCTTACGAAAATGATAAAGAAACAAATGTCTATTTATTTAAGGGATATCCCCTTAAACTAATGAAAAATGTGCTTATAAAGTTGCGACAAATCTTGTGGAAAGGACAATCAATGTCATTGAAAACTACAAGAGAAACAAAAGTTCTTTCATTGACAATAGTCATTAGCCTAGGTTGGACTGGAAATATTTCTAAGTCCAGCTATAAGGTGGCCCATACAAGGTCATTGCATATGCCAATTGAAAGTAACTTTGATTGGATATGGGTTACATAGTAAGCTTTCCAATAATCTCCTATAGATTGTCGCATCTTCTAGAGGAACTACAAAGTTTGGAGTCAATTTTAATAGATGATATAGAGGAGAAGAAATAACTTGAGTATTGAAGAAGTCCAACTTATTAAATAAGATCAAAGCAAATGCCATTGTCATGATCTGATTTCTCTAGTCAATATCACCTACTATATCCCCGTCAGCAAGTTAACCAAGTTGCAACCCCTAATAGCAAGTAAAGGGTTTAAGCATAGAAACTAAATAAAATAAATAATACAACAATAGATACAACAAGAGAAGGATAAAATAAAAAAAGTTGTGTACTCGCCCTCGCCTCCAAAAGCTGGTTGCCAAAGGCTCAAATATCAGCGGTGGTGACTGGTGCTCGAACTTGCATGATGAAAACATATGTAGAGTGTAGTATGAGTACTAAAAAATAGGTATTCAGTAGACATTATAAGCCGACTGAGCAAAAAAAAAGTAAATTAATAGGAAATACTAGAATATAACACAGAGTGAGGCCAAGAAAAATAAATAGTGATGGTGTCATGATCCAAGCTTAGGGCCTAGACGTGCCATGGTGAATGGAAAACTTGAGGGTAGCCTAATAAGCTCTTAAGATATCTTTTGCACATCCTTGATTGTGAAATCATAAACAAGCATAAAACACCTAATTATTAAGAGAAATAGGTCTTTAGACTCACGCTATGGGGATAAATAATGTAAAGGGATTTACGTGAATCACATAGTAAGTGATAACTAAAGGGAGGGAAAGTATGCCTTATGTTCTTATATATGTTTCTTTGAAATTCAGGAACGAATAATCCCAAAGGGAAGATATTGGAATGCCCAGAAATGTGCCTTGGAAATGCCCATATCATATTTTCTATATATCTCAAAATTTATGTGTGATATAAAAAATCTGACTTCATATTCCTTCTCAGGGGGAAATATTGAGTGGAAAATGGGTGCATTGCATATTTTTTAAGACACATAGCAAAAAACAATTTTCACAAAATTTTCAGAATAATAGGTATCCGTGATGCCTCCGCGACGGGTTCGTGTTTGCACTTGTATATTTTTTCTTTTTCGACCAAGGCATTAGGGACTTGGACCCTTGCTCACCTATGTATAAACACAACTATACTTATCAATTTTTCAACTCTATATCACTCAAGATACTCTCAAAATCCTCTCTAAGACTTAATCAAATATTTTATCCAAATTCAAGAGTCCTAAGCTTAATTCCAGATCTTAAGAACTCTGTTCAAACTTCAAGTCTCCTCAAAGTCTACATCAAGGGATCCGTAAAATTAGGTATGTGGGTTTCATCCATTGGGTCCTTTCACCCATGGAGCCCAATCTCCATTTTTACAAAAATTGCATGTTTTCAACTTGTATTATATATGAGTAACTTTTATTATGGATTATGAGTATAAATTATGTTGGGGTTTTATGAAATGTTGATTTATTATACATATCTATCTATTTCAAGCTTCTACTATGAATAAGTTTTGTCTATTGAGACTATGCATGTTTTGAGCCATGAAACTATGATTTATTATGAGATTTGATGATGAATTTCAAAGTATTCTATATGAGGGTCTTACTATATGTTGGTGGGTTGATTTTGCATTGAGTATTCTCATATTATTACACTCTTGAATTGCATGATTTTGAACAAGCATTATACACCCATCAAGTGTTTAATAAAATGCCTTGACAAGGATTCTTAAAGTTATTTATGATCTATTGCATGATTTTTGAGTCAAGTGACTTTATGATGATTTTGGGCTTTCAAAAATGTATTTAATTCATGAAAATATCTATGATGTTGTAAATACCGGATTAAGCCCTTTTTCAAAGATTTGACCTTTTGTGGGCCTTTGATGTTAAGGGTAATGCTTGATGATGATCTATTCTTATATTATAAAGTTAGGTTCACCATTATAGGTGAAATATTTTTTAGAGCTACTAATGTCATGTTTCTATGTTTCTTACAACTTGCTAAAGTGTGATTGTTTCAATTATTCTATGGGATTAGGCTTAGCACTAATGGATGGAAGGTTTGCTCTCTTTCCTTGAACTATGTGCCAACATAGGAGTATACTTTACTCTTTCTTTACTAGTGGATCCATTTAGTGCAATCTCTCTTGAAATTCTTCCCAAGATGGGACAGGCTCCCATAAGGCAAAGTTGCTCATGAAATCCTTTTCGAAATAGGACAATTTCCCGTGAGGGGGGTACTTCTCTGAAATGAGACAGGCTCCCATAAGGTAAGTATAGTTTACCTTGGCAAGTAGACAACCTCTTTACCGATGAGGAGTAATCATCGTGATTCCAAGTTGTAGCTTACTTAATCTTATTCTTTGTTGGTTGCGGTATCTTCCCATATATGTGTTATGTCATATGCAAGATAAATGATTTACAAGCATGTTTTATTTCAAGCATTGATCATGCATGCCATATTGAGATTTTGCTATATATTGATTATGATGATGTATTTTGACTATATCAACTTATGTCTTATTACATTGTATCCTATATACTTATTATATTTAAATTTACTAATGTATACTTTATGGCTACATGATATCACCATGTAGGGATTGGAGCTCCTCTTGATCATCCTCTACGTGGCTAGTGAGATTATTCAAAGAAAAGCTTGGTGTATCATTAAGTTCAGGGACACTATCTACCTTCTCTTTCTATTCCTTATATTTCTTGATGTTAAACATATTAAACTATGAGGGTGAGCTTGGAAAGTGTCTTGGTCCCCACTTTACTCTAAGTTTAGAGGTGTTGTTGGAACATTATGATGTATTTATGCGATAAGCTTGACTCTCTATGTTTTTATGATATCAAAGACTTCCTTTAGTCCCATTTTCCTTTTTTATTTTCTCTTGTTGCTATTTACTTTGCTTCCATGACTAAGGATGTGTGATTGATATGCTAAGACGCTTGTTTGAGTCCCTTTGGGTTCCTATTCACCGTGTCCATCTAGGCCCTAGGCTTGGGTTATGACAAACTTGGTATCAGAGCACTAGGTTGTTAATGGTCCTCGAAATCCAACACACTGCATCAATTAGAGTTTTAGTCATTATTGTGAAGTGCACCACAACTACGGATAAGAGGTTTTGAGGTGTTTTAGGAAATGTTTCCCTTCGTCATGATCTATGTCATAGTATAAAATTAAGGTAGGGCTTTTCCCTAACAAATGTTCTTTGCTATTCTAGATCATGTTGATTCCAAGAGGAAGAAGAGACCATACACCCGAGGAGCAATTAGTTCCTCTCACTCCTCAATCTCCTCATAAAGTAGGGGTTGGCCAAGAAGAATTTCGAGATGCTATTGCAATGTTTGCTCATGCTATGAGCAACCATATTAACTAAGGGTCCCAAGCCTCTCACGCTCCTACTCCAGCCTCAAGGGTGAGGGATTTTACTAGAATGAACCCACCGGAGTTCCATGGATCCAGGATGGATGAGGATCTCCAAAAATTCATTGCTGAGGTGTATAAGGTGTTATCCATTATGGGGGTTAATTTGGAAGGAAAAAGCATAGTTGGTAGCATATAACTCAAAGGGGTGGTTCAAATATGGTTTACTCAATGAAAGATGGAGAAGGGGAATGATGATACTATCCTTTGGGAAGAATTCAAAGTGGCATTTCTCGCTAATTCTTTCCTATTAAGCTAAGGGAGGACAAAATGACGAAATTTATGAATCTAAAGCAAGGGTCTATAAGTACGAGGGAGTGTTCCCTTATGTTAAATCAACTCTCCAAGTATACCCCACAATTGGTTGTCGAACCAAGGTTAAGTATGAACTAATATGTGTCGGGTATATTCGACTTGGTGAATGAGAAGTATTGTACGACCATGCTAATAGGTAATATGGGCTTGTCCTGCCTCATGAAATATACTGAACAATTTGAGGGGGAAAAGCTTAGAAAGAGGAGGAGTGGTGAGTCCAAGAGGGCTAATTTTGAAGGTGGGTTTCAAGGCTCTTAGTTTCCTCAAGGATACAAGTTCCAAGAACAAGGGTTATCCAATACTTCCAACAAGAGGTTTGCCAATGATAAGGTGCCTAATCAAAGATTCCAAGGTAGTAATAGAGGAATGGTAAAACCTAGATGTTCAAGGTGTGAAAAGAATCGTAGTGGTCCTTGTTTGAGGAATTCAAATGCTTGCTCTTCTTGTGGTGAAGTTGGCTACAAGGTTATTGATTATCCTTATGCTCAACCCAAAGATAGAGATGGTCGTCTATAATGCCAAGGTGCATATGCGTCTCAAAGGGGGAATAGAAGGCCAACAAGAGGGTTCACCAAGATAAAATAGATTTTATTCTCTTTGAGGAAGAGAAGGAATGAGTAAGATGCTCGATGTTGTCACTAGTATGTTAAAGGTTTTTGATATTGATGTGTATACTTTGATAGAATGGGTGCTACTCTTTCTTTTCTTACTCCTTTTATTGCCAAAAAGTTCCATGTTAGCCCCGAATTGTTGTGTGAACCTTATAAAGTGTCTTCCCCCATTGGTGAGTCCATTGTTGTGAAAAGAGTCTATAGAAATTGTTTCTCATTTATTTGCATAAAACCTTGCCTTATGATTTTGTTGAATTAGATATGGTAGATTTTGATATCTTTATTGGGATGGATTGGTTATATGCATATTATGCTTCTATTGATTGTAGAACCCGTAGGATTAAATTCTAATTCCTTAATAAACCCGTCCTTGAGTGGAAACATTGTGATGTAGTAGTCAAGGTTAGATTCATTTCTTATCTTAAGCCCAAAAGTTGATTTCTAAGGGGTGTCTCTATCATTTTGTGAGGGTTAGGGATGTTGAGTCCAAAGTCCTTCCTATAGAGTCGGTTTTGATGGTTAATGAATTTCTTGATGTCTTTCCTAATGAGATTCCTAGTGTTCCTATCTAAAGCAAAATAGACTTTGGTATAGACTTTCTTTCCGATACTCAACCAATTTTTATTCCCCTTTACTGTATGGTCCCAGTGGGGTTGAAAGAGTTGAATTAGCAATTGAAGGACTTTTTTGAGAAAGGATTTATAGGGCCTACAAAATCACCTTAGAGTGCACCGATGTTGTTTGTGAAGAGAAAGGATGGTTCTCTTAGAATGTGCCTGATTATCGGTAAATTAATAGAGTCACCATAAAGAATAAGTACTCTCTACCAAGGATTGATGACCTCTTTGATCAACTTCAAGGGCTACTCACTTTTCTATGATTGATCTTTGGTCCAGGTATGACCAAGTGAAAGTGAGGGAGTGTGACGTTCTTAAGATGGCCTTTCGGACTAGTTATGGGCACTTTGAATTTATGGTTATGTCCTTTGGGTTGTCTAATGCACTGACTATATTTATGGATCTTATTAATAGGATCTTTAAACCGTACCTTGACTTGTTTGTGGTGGTTTTTATTGATGATATCCTGATCTATTTTCATAGTGAGGTGGAGCATGTGGATCACTTGAGGGTGGTGTTACAGATCTTGAGGGAGGAGAGATTGTATGCTAAATATGAAAAATGTGAGTTTTGATTGAAATAGGTTGCTTTTTCTTGGGCATGTGGTGTCGAGTGATGACATTAAGGTAGATCCTACGAAGACAGATGTGATTAGAAATTGGCCTAAACCTTTGACTCCATCGGACATTAGAAGTTTCTTAGGCTTGGTGGGTTATTACCAGAGGTTTGTAAATGTTTTCTATTCTATCGCTTCTCCCATGACTAAATTTACACAGAAGAAGGTGAAATTTGTGTGGAAAGAGTTTTTAAACTTTGAAAGATAAGCTTTTCTTTATTCCTATCTTATTTCTACCGGAAGGGTTAGAAGGGTTTGTTGTATATTGTGATGCCTCAAGAATTTGTTTGGGGTATGTTTTAATGCAAAATGGTAAGGTGATAGCATATGCATCAAGGAAACTTAAGATACATGAGAAGAATTATCCCACCCATGATCTTGAACTGGCAGCCACGGTATTTGGTTTGAAAATTTGGCGTTCCTACTTGTATAGGGTTCATGTATGTGTTCACCGATCATAAGAGTCACCAATATGTGTTCACCCAAAAGGATCTTAACTTGAGACAAAGATGATAGTGAGATCTACTTAAGGATTATGATATGAGTGTGCATTATCACCCCTGTAAAGCTAATATTGTGGCTGGTGCTCTAAGTAAGATTTTTATGGGTAGCCTAGCTCATGTTGATGATGGTAGTAAAGAGGTGGCTAGAGAGGTTCACCGGTTATCTAGATTAGGTATTAGGTTTGATAAACTTGATAATGGTAGTATAGTGTTTGTTGATGGTTCTAAGTCTACTTTGATTGAGAAAGTAAAGGTAAAACAAGATCTTGACCCCACCTAGCTAGAGTTGAAGGCCTTAGTGAGAGATGGTAAGGTGGAGGTTTTCTCCCAAGGGGAGATGGTGCCCTCAGGTACCAAGGTAGATTGTGTATGCCAAATGTGGATGATTTGAAAGAATTAATCTTAAAGGAAGCCCATAATTCATCCTATTCCATTCACCCCGATTCTACAAAGATGCATAGAGACTTGAGAGAAGTTTATTGGTGGAGTGGTATGAAGAGATTGATTGCCAAGTTTATATCCGAATGTCCCAATTTCCAACAAGTGAAAGCCAAACATCAAACGCCGGGTGGCCTAGCCAAAGATATAGAGATTCCATGGAAGTGGGAGGAAATCAACATGGATTTTATGGTTCGGTTGCCTAAGACTAGAAAATATTTGGATTCTATTTGAGTTGTTATGGATAGAATAACAACTTTGGCTCATTTCCTACCGGCAAGACTACTTATGGTGCTAAAGATTATGCTAAATTTTACATTTATGAGTGGTTAGATTGCATGGTGTGCCCTTATCTATCATTTCTGATCGTGGTGCTCAATTTACTTTTCACTTTTAGAGGTCCTTCCAAAGATGTCATACTACCAAGGTTAAGCTTAGTACGACCTTTCACACTCAAACAGATATTTAAGCCGAGAGGACTATCAAAAACGTTGAGGATATGCTTATAGCTTATGTTTTGGAGTTTAAGGGTAGTTGGGAAGAACATCTTCCACTCATTGATTTTGTTTACAACAATAGCTACCACTCAACCATTGGTATGGTTCCTTTTGGAGCATGTTATGGTAGGCGTTGTCGGTCCCCAATTGGGTGGTTTAAAGTGGGGGGAAATGGCTTTGCTAGTTTTGGATTTAGTAATGAAAGCCTTGGAGAATATGAGGTTGATCTGGGAGAGATTAAAAACAACCCAAAGTAGACAAAGTCCTACTCCGATGTGAGGAGAAGAGATCTTGAGTTTAAGGGTGGTGATTGGGTTTACTTGAAAGTATCACCTATGAAGGGTGTGGTTTGATTTGGCAAGAAGGGGAAATGAAGCCCAAGTTTTATGGGTCCCTATAGGGTTTTGACGAGGATTGGTGAGGTTGCATATGAGTTAGAATTGCCCATGGAGATGGACATGGTTTATCCAGTCTTCCATGTGTCCATATGACAAAGTGTATGGTGACCCTAATGCTATAGTGCCTTTGGATGTTGTGGGTGTTGTAAGAGACAATTTGATTTATGAGTTGATCCTGATAGAGACTTTGGATAGACAAGTAAAGAGATTACGAAATAAGAATGTAGCTTTCGTCAAGGTCCTTTGGAGGAACTAACAAGTTGAAAGTGCCACATGAGAAGACGAGGCAGATATGAGAAAGCGATATCCATATCTGTTCCACTCTACTCAATCCTAAGGTACTAATTTAAGTTCTTTATATGATTTCAAGTCTTAAGTTTCAGCCCTTATGTCATTTTACATGCATTCATGTTTATGTTGACAAGTTGATGGTGATTTTTGACATTCATGTTGAGATCTTTGTGTCGGGCTAAAATCTTCATGATTTCTTCTCCTATGTATATTTCTTTGATATTCAGAGATGTTTGTTCCCAAGGTTGAGATATTAAAATGCCTAAAAATGTGCTTTGAAAATGCCCATAATCGTAATTTTTATATATCTCAAAATCTGTGCATGATATCAAAACTCTGACTTCATATTCTTGATCAGGGGACCAAATTGAGTGGGTGATAGGCGTAACCCATATTTTAGAAGACCCATTGCAAGAACTAGTTTTCAAATTTTTTTTGGAAATAGTAGGCAGCCGTGATGCATCAGTGATGTGGACCTATCACAGAGTTTTGTTTGCACTTTCTTATTTTTCTTATTTTAGACAAGGCATTGGAGTCTTGGCCCCCTACCTTCCTATGTGTACAAAGACCTATACTTAGCCATTTTTTCAATAATACATCAGTCAAGACACTCTCGAAACCCTCTCTAAGACTTAACCAAATATTTCATCCAAATTTAAGTGTCCTAAGTTTAATCTCGGATCTCAAGAATTCCATTCAAAATTTAAGTGTCCTTCAAGTCTACATCACAGAATCCCCAAATTTAGGTATGTGGATTTCGTCCAATGGGTCCTTTCACCAATGGAGCCCAATCTCCATTTTTATAAAAATTGCATGTTTACAAGTTGCATTATCTATAAGTAACTTCTATTGTGGATTATGAGTATAAATTATGTTGGGATTTTATGAAATGTTGATTTATTATATATTACTATCTATTTCAAGCTTGTACTATGAATGGATTTTGTCTATTGAGACTATGCATATTTTGAGCTATGAAACTATGATCTATTATGAGATTTGATGACGAATTTCGAGGTATTCTATATGAGGATTTTACTCTATGTCGGTGGGTTGATTTGTATTGAGTTTTCTCATATTATTACACTCTTTAATTGCATGATTTTGAATAAATATTATACATCTACCAAGTATTTGATAAAATGTCTTGACAAGGATTCTTAAAGTTATTGATGATCTATTGCATGATTTATGAGTTAAGTAACTTTATGAGGCTTTTGGGCTTTCAAAAATGTATTTAATTCATGAAAATGTCTATGATGTTGTAAATGCCAGATTAAACCCTTTTTCAAATCTTACCTCTTATGGGCTTTTGATGTTAATGCAAGGGTAATGCTTAATGATGATCTATTCTTACATTTTAAAGTTAGGCTCACCATTAGACGTCAAATATATTTTAGAGCTACTCATGTCATGTTTCCATGTTTCTTACAAATTGCTAAAGTGTGATTGCTTCAATTATTCCATTGGATTATGCTTAGCACTGATGGATGGAGGGTTTCCTCTCTTTCCTTGACTTATGTGCCAACGTAGAAGTATACTTTACCCTTTCTTTACTAGTGGATCCATTTATTGCAATCTCTCTTGAAATTCTTCCCGGATTGGGTCAGGATCCCTTAAGGTGAAGTTTCTCATGAAATCCTGTCTGAAATGGGATAGGTTCCTGTAAGGGGGTCACCTCTCCGAAATGGGACAGGCTCCCTTAAGGTGAAGTATGGTTTACCTTGGCAACTATACCACTTATTTACCTATGAGGGGTAATCATCGGGATTCCAAATGGTAGCTTGCTTGGTTTTATTCTTTGTCTGTTGAGGTCTTTCCCTAAACATGTGTTATGTCCTATGCAAGATGAACGAGTTAAAAGTATATTTTACTTCAAACATTGATCATGCATTCTGTATTGAGATTTTCCTATCTATTGACTATGATTATACATTTCGACTATATTAGCTTATGTCTTGTTGCAGTGCATCCTACATAGTTAGTATGGTCAAATGTACTAACACATACTTTACGCCTACATGATATCACCATATAGGGACTGGAGCTCCTTTTGATCATCCTCCACGTGGCTGGTGAGATTATTCGAAGAAAAACTTGGTGAGTTCTCAAGTTCAGGGGCATTATCTACCTTTTCCTACTATTCCTATGACTTCTTGATGTTGAACATATGATACTATGCGGGTGAGCCCAAAAAGTATCTTAGGCCCCACTTTATTCTATATTTAGAGGTATCATTAAACATTATTATGTATTTATGCTATAAGCTCAACTCTTTATATTTTTATGATATCAAAGACTTCCCTTAGTCCTATTTTCCCTTTTTATTTTCTCTTGTTGCTGTTTACTTTGCTTTCGCGACCAAGGATGTGTGATTGATATGCTAATAGGCTTGGTTGGGTCCCTTCCAATTCCTATTTGCAGTGTCATGTCTAGTCCTAGGCTTGGGTCGTGACACGGAGAAGCGTTATAATACACCACGAACCCATCTAAGCTATTCGATAGAGTCAAAATAGGAGCTGATATAAACTAATCCTTCAAAGTCCGAAACCTTTCTCATATCTGGCCACACAAACTTAACCTTCTTTTTGGTTAACTTAGTCAACAGAGATTCAATAGATGAAAATCCTTCAAAAAACCTCCTATAATAACCTACCAACCATAGAAAACTTCATATATCCGAAGTAGTCAATGGTCTAGGCCAATTCTTTAGGGCCTCAATCTTCTCTGGTCAACCTTAATACCATCACCGAACACCACATGACCAATATAAGCTACTTTATCAAACTAAAACTCACACTTGCTAAACTTAGCATACAACTTCTTCTCCCTCAAGGTTTGAAGAACAAACCTCAAATGATCCATATGCTTCCACTCACTTCGGGAATAAATAAGAATATCATCAATGAAGATAACCACAAAAATATCAAGGAATGCTTGTACACCTGACTCATAAGATCATAAACATGGCTGGAGAATTAGTTAGACTAAACAACATCACCACAAATTCAAAGTGCCCATATCTAGTTCGAAAAGCCATCTAGGGAATATCACACTCTCTAACCTTCAACTGATGATACCCATAATGGAGGTCAATCTTTGAGAAATAGGTAACCCCTTGAAGTTGGTAAAAAAAGTAATTGATTCTAGGCAACAAGTACTTATTCTTGATGGTCACCTTATTCAAATGCCTATAATCGATGCACATTCGAAGAGATCTATCTTTCTTTCTTGGAAATAACACCAGAGCAGTCCATCAAGATATATTTGGCTTGATTAAGCATTTTTCCAACAAATACTTCAATTCCTTCAATATAGTCAGTGTCATACAACAAGGAGGAATAGATACGAGTAGAGTGTCCATGAGAAGTTTGATGCCAAAGTCTACTTCCATTTTGGGAGGAATATCGGGCAAGTCTTTGGGGAACACATCCGGAAACTAATTCACTAGTAGAACCTACTCAAAAGTAGGTGACTCGGACTTTACATCCTTGAACCTCACTATATGATAAATACATCCCTTGGAGATCATTTTCTACGCCTTAAGGTAGGAAATAACCCAACCTTCAATAGCGGAGTTACTACCCTTCCATTCAAGAATGGGCTCATCCGAAAGTTAGAACTTAACCTTCTGGGTTCTAGAATCTATAGCGGCATACGGTACATGCATTCAGTCCATCTAAAGAATCACATCAAAATCTATTATATCAAGTTCCACAATGTCACATAAAAACACTTTATCCAACACAGAAATAGGATAACCCCGATAAACTCTATGAGCAATAATAGAACCCATAGGGGTATAAACTGAAAAAGGGTCCTCAAGATTTCAGGACTCAAACCAAACTTAAAAGCCAATAGAGAAGTCAAAAAAGACAAATTTGCTCTGGGGTCAAACAAAGCATAAGTATCAAACTCAAAGACTTCTTAACATACCAACCACAACATGTAGAGCTTCCTCAACTTCCGCACATGTATAAAGAGCATAGAACTTGTTGTTCCTCGGGGCAACCCCTTGTGGAGACTTTTCCTAGCCTTGAACACCTTGAGTCACCTGACCTTGACCTCTTTGATCATTGTTAGGACAATCAACAACCTTGTGGTTCTTATCACCACACCCATAACATGCACCCAACACTTTTTAAAGTACCTGTGTGGTTTCTTCCGCACTTGTCATAATGACTATACTATGGTCCACCGCCAACAAGTTCCCTAATAGGAGGCACTCTAGCATTAGCAACCCAGCTCTAGAATCTTGACCTATCAGAAGTGAACAAAACCACCACCCTAGGAGCTAGAGAACCTACCATTAAAATGGGCCTTCTTAAGATCATGTACTCTCCTCTCATTGAGTTTTTCCCCTTTAATTTGTTTAACATAAAACATGAGTCTAGATATATCCATATCTCAAATGAGCATGCTATATGACACTCTTTCATAGGCAAGTCAGAGATACTAGGAATAAACTTGTGCATTCTTGCACGAGGGTCAGCCACACGTGTAGGAGCATACTTGGAAAGCTTAGTGAACTTGAGGGCACTGTCCTTCACACTCATACCATCCTTTTTGAGGTTGATAAAGTCAATCATCTTGGATTCTCTAAGATCAAGTGGGAAGAAGTGATCCAGAAAGGCCAAATTGAATTCCTGCCAATTAACAGCATTACCATAAACCCTCTCCATCGACCATTGGGTATACCACTCTTAAGATTTTAATTGATAAGAAGCCAACTTAGTTTTCTACTTAGAAGTGACACCTATAACATTCAACACCTTAGTGAGCTCATCAATGAACTCTTGGGTATCCTCATTAGCTTTTGACTCGTAAAACTCCAGAGAGTTCATCCGGGTGAAACCCCTCACCCTAAAGGCCAGAGTGGGACCCCTAGGAAGATTAGCCTGCCTTGTTTAAGAAGTCAACATTCGAGCAAGCATAGCAAAAGCCATAAAGAATTCACCATTAGAGATATGATCTTCCATAGGCCTTTGTGGTGCTTGAACATTATTAACCAGGTCCAGTCTGGGAGCTCTTCCTCTAGGCATTTTCTATAATGGATGAAGGATACCATTAAGATCAGGAGACCAAATATACAATTCATAGTTTGACATGAGACATGATAAAGTGAGACAATTCCTAGAACATCATCATAGCCTCTCACTCATAGGCATGGTACAATTCACACCCATGAATATGATTTTACTTGACATGGCATGTTGGGATTTGAGGATAATTTACAAACCTAGTGCTCTGATACCACGCTTGTCACGACCAGGACCTATGGCCTAGGAATGACATGGTGAATGGAAACCTAAGAGTCCTTAAATAAGTCTCATGGTATGTATATTCACATCACCAGTTCATAAGCACAACTGAAAAGTAAACACACAGGTCTAAGGGATAGGAGAATAGGACTCACAGTATGGGGCTATCACAAGGAAAGGGGTTAACATGGATTCACATAAGACATAACATTAAATACTAAGGGATGGGTAAGTATGACTTACTCTATGGGGGCAATTCGAGACTTAGGATCTTTCACAACATAATATTAAAACATTTCATAACGCTCATAACCACTTCTCACAACATTAGCCAATAAGCAACCTTACCCATAAGAAAAACCCCTAAACACCACACTTAGCATATAACATAAAAGAGTTTACAAGATGTCCAATATTGCCTCTACTCATAGACAGAACGGGGGTAAAGACACACCCCCGACTCACCCTCAAAGTAATAAAAAAAGTAAAGCACCATAGGTAGAAGAATGGTGGTCTATCCTTAGAAGATAGGACTCACCATAATAAGCAAAACTTGCGATCCAAGCTAAACATTGTATGGTGGATGAATGTAGTCCTCGGTCCCTACTTGGTGAAATTATATAGGTAAAAGTATGCATTAGTACACTAGAATATACTAAGTATATGGGATGTTATGCATATGACTTACCAAACCTATGTTTCAATATTACATGACAAGGGAAAATAATATAGAAGGACATATATAGAAGAGATATAGAATTCGATATGCCATGCAACTAATGATGCATGAAATACACAAATGCTCATATATATTGGGGATGGACTATAACCAACAAATCAAATCCATATGAGCTATAACATGAATTAGTCTGATAAAGACCTCCCATCAGTAGGAGAAGATTACTTGCTAATGATGATCTACATCACACCTTATGATCCAGCCTTTTTGGTGGATAGACACATTATTTATGACCTAGTCTCTTTAGAAGGATTTCCAATATCATATCAATAAATGAATAACCATTCTTTATCACCTGATCTTTTTGATAATAGCTTCCATTCCTATACTGGCACATAGTTTGAGAAAAGGGAGATGACCCTTGGGGATAGCCCTGACTCCCACAATCCATCGGTGCTAAATCAAAATATCGCACAAGAATACTTATACATATACATGCTTTGAAAAGAGGCAATAGTCATTTCAAATCATTTTCCATGCATAAATGGGCTTAGAAGCCAAAGATATTTCATAATCATTCGTAGTTGGACTCAAAAGCTAAATCATAGTTCATAATCTTGATAATCATGCATAGGAATAACTCATGCACATGAAAATATAGTGCAAGCATCCAAAATGCTCGAAGATCCATTAATAATACACATTTATGTGATTGCATTCTTATTATACCCAATATGTGAGCTTAACTCACCAAAATGATTTTAAAAAAAACATATGTGAGCTTAACCTGCTGATAATTTCATAAATCCAATAATCATGAATGCATGTGCTATGACTGAGATGAGAATAATATGGGTAGTAGAGATTCATACTCAAATCAATAATACATTATGAAATTTAAGTAAAGACATAAGTAAAATGCACATTTAAAACATAATACAGATTATCCATGCACAAATCAAGCTTTTAAGGGGAACATGCACTCTCATAATTTCATAATCTCAATACAAACCATCATATTAGGGCTTAAATCAACTTAAGATCAACAAATTAGCATAGCCCATACTTCAATTGAATTTATTAAATCATAATTCTTAGAAACCACATTTAAAATAAGCTAAAATTCCTGAAGAATTCAAGTAAAAGGGTTTTGGGTCTTTTTGGTTAAAAGGGACCAACAATCAAATGACATGCCTTAGCTAATAAAAAGGATTGAAGAAGAAATTTGGTGAAGAAAGAGCCCTTCCTTGAACCCCAAGCTTAAGATCCACAAGAGTTCTTTGAAAGAGATTTAAGAGTGACTTGAGAGAAATTTCAAATGTGAGGGATGAATTAGAATATTAGGAATGAAGTTTAGGTCATTACGAAGTCTTTAGGTAGCATGGTAAGTCACAAAAGACCATTAGAACAAATCATATTTACAAAAATGCTATTAATGAAACGAGTTGAAAAATTAAATATTTTTGTCTCAAGGGAGGGTATACAATTTGTGTGGCACTACATGGACCGTGTACTTGCCCGTGAACCAACATTTAGCAAAATTTCACTTGATGAAGGTCCGAAATGATAATATCATTCTTAGAAAAATTTGACAAAATCACCTATATGGAGGGTCACACGAGTCATGTGAAGCCACACGAGTCGTGTGAAGCCACACGGGCCGTGTAGCCCTTTCTTCGAAAACAAATCTTCATGACAAAGTTATGACACAGTGATACTATACTTAGAAATACTTCACTCTAAAAGCCATACAGAGGGTCTCATGGCCCGTGTCACATCACCCAAGCTATGTTAGGGGTTGTGTCACCATACTTGGTCCCAAACGGTGGGATTCCAAGCTTAAGGTCACCACACAGGCCTACACACTGTCTGTGAAGTGTCACATATCCATGTGGGGTCCAAGTATGGCATACTGTAGCTTGAAACTCTATCCCAAGGGCCAAACAACCATCAAGAGGCCAAGTGTCACTCTAAGGTGGCCTTACACAGGCCGTCTGACCTCACATGCTCCGTGAAGGCTCCCATAGTGTTTCACCTTGGTCCAATGTCTCCCAAAACCAAAGTTTTCAAGCTTCAATGAGGTCATACACTTCTTCTGGGTGAATGTCATGACCCAAGCATAGGGCCTATACATGACATAGCGAATAGGTACCCGAAGGGACCCCAAACAAGCCTCATAGCATATTAATCACACATCCTTAGTCATGGAATCAAATTAAGCAACAAAAAGAGATATAATAAAAGGGAAGTCGGACTAAGGGAAATCTTGATATCCATAAAAGCATAAAGAGTCAAGATCATAACATAAATACCTCATAATATAAACAACACCTCTAACAAGAAATGAAGTGGGGGCCATGACACTTTTCGAGCTCACCCTCATAAAAGCAAGTGTTCAACATAAAGAAGTCTCAAAATAGCATGAGTAATGTAGATAGTGTCCTTAGACTTAAGGACTCACCAATTCTTATCTCCAAGGTACCGAACTAGAGACGTGGAGGATGATCGAAAGGAGCTCTGGTCCCTACATGGTGATATCATGTTGGCATAGAGTATGCGTTAGTACGTCTAAATATACCAAATATGCAGGATGCAATGCAACATATACATAAGCCAATATGTTCAAAATGCATAATCATAAGCAATAAATATATATAATCTCAACATAACATGCATGATCAATGCTTCTAATAAAACATGCTTGTAAAATATTCAACTTGCATAGTACATAATACATATATACGAAGAGTCCTTAACCGATATAGTCTAAGCGAGATACTACTTGGAATCCAAGTCATGTCACCCCCTTGGTAAGATGATCGATACATGTCACCCTATCAATAAAGTGTGGTCTACTTGCCATGGTAGCCATACAATGAATAATCCGAGGAATTACACCTCCTCATCAAGTTGATCAAGGCGTGTTACCTCCTCGATAAGGTGTGGTATAACTATATAGATCCACTAGAAAGCCATAAGAGAGATCATTTATAATCCTTTGGTGGCACATAGTTTAGATACCAAGATTTTATATAAGGACCCCTGGAGTCGAGCCCCCATCTTAACTCCCAATTGGTGCTAAGTCAAATCCCATGGGATACTTGAAATAATCATACTTTAATCCTAACAGGAATAAATTATAAGAGACATGATAACATGACTTGAGTAGTTAATAAACATGTTTGACCTATAATAGTGAACCTAACTTGAACATGAAAGTAGATAATAAATATACATGATCCCTTGCTTTAAAATTATGGCTCAAAAGAGTTAAAAATCTTGAAATAAGGCTTAACTTGATACTTGAAACATCATAGATACTTTTCATGAATCCAACACATACTTGAAAGCCCTTAATCATCATGAAGTCACTTGGTTTATAAATTCTATAATAGAACATCAATAACTTGAGAATTCTTGTCATGTCATTTTATCAAACACATGGTGGGTTCATGATACTTGTTCAAAATCATGTAATTCAAGAGTGAAATAAGATGAGTAAACTCCATGCAAATCAACCCACCAACATATAGTAAAACTCTCATGTAGGGTACCTTGAAATCCATCACAAAAGCTCATAATAGTTTTTAGTTTCATAGCTCAAAACATGTATAGTCTTATTGGATAAAATCAATTCATGATATAAGCTTGAAATAGATAGTCATACAAAATCAATCAATGTTTCATAAAACCCTAATATAATTTATGTTCATAATCTATGATAAGAGATACCCATAGGTAATACTATCATGACCCGAGTGTAGGGCCTAGACGTGACATGACAAATGGAAACCTGAAAGGATCCTAAATAAGACTCTTAGCATATCAATCACACATCCATGGTCACGGAAGCATAATATCAATAATAAAAGATATAAATAAGGGAAACCGATACTAAGCAAAAGTCTCTGGTAATCATAAAAATGTTTCAAAAGTCAAGATCATTGCATAATAACATCTTATATCCAACAACACCTTAAGCATAGATTGGAGAGGGGACCAAGACACTCTCCGGGCTCACCCTTATAGTATCAAGTGTTCAATATGAAGAGATATCAAATAGTAAGAGTAGCATAGCTAGTGTCCCTAGACTTAAGAACTCACCAAAGCTGATCTTCTGAAATGCCAATACTAGCTATTTAGGGGATTATCGAGAGGTGCTCCGGTTCCAACATGGTAACATCATGTAGGTATAGAGTATGCGTTAGTAAGTTTTAATGTACTAAGTATGTAGGATGCAATGCAACAAAACATAAGAAAACATAGTCAAAATACATAATCATAAGAAATGGATAAGTATAATATCAATATGGCATGCGTGATTAATTCTTGAAGTAAAATATGCTTGTAAATCATATAATTGTAGGAAGAGACTAAAACCAACATAGACCAAGAAAACTATTACTTGGAATCCAAGGCATGTTACCCCCTTGGTGAGGTGATTGAGGTATCCACTCCTCAACATGATGGTATGGGCATGTTACCCCCTAATAAGGTAGTCGAGGTATCCACCCCTCAACATGGTTTTATGGGCATGTCACCCCCCAACAAGGTGGTCGAGTTATCTACCCCTTAATATGGTGCTATAAAAATGTCATTCCCCAACAATATGGTCGAGGTATCCATCCCTCAACATACTGGTATGGGTATATCATCCTCCAACAAGGTGATTGAGGCATGTCACGCCCTCACAAGGTGATTGGGCATGTCACCTCACAACAAGGTATGGTCTACTTGCAACACCATAAACACTTTCATGAATTCAATAGATATATTCAAGCCCTTAATCGTCATAATGTCACTTGACTGGTAAACCATATAATAGACCATTAATAACTTGTGAATCCTTGTGAAGACATTTTATCAAACACTTGGTGGGTGTTTAATGCTAGTTCAAAATCATGCAATTTGAGAGTGAAATCATATGAGAAAACTCAATGTAAATCGACCCACCAACATATAGTAAAACCCTCATGTAAGATACCTTGAAATCTATCATCAATCCTCGTAATAGATCATTGTTTAATAGCTCAAAAATGCATAGTCTCAATAGACAAAACCAATTCATAGTATAAGCTTGAAATAGATAGTCATGCATAATAAATCAATATTTTATAAAATCCCATTATAATTCATGCTCATAATTCATAATAAGAGATAAAAAATAAAAGATACATTTTGAAACATGTAACTTTTGTAAAAAGGAAGATTGGGCTCCATGGGTGATAGGACCCAATGTATGAAACCCACATACCTCAATCTTGGTTTTTCTTGAGTTGAGCTTAAAGAGAACTTAGAGCTTAAAGAAGATCCTTGTGTTCCAAAATTAGGCTTGAAACCCTTGAAACTAAATTGGATATTTGGTTAAGTCTTGGAGAGGGTTTTGAGATGGTCTTGAGTGATATAGAGTTGAAAAAAAGGCTAAGAATAGGTGTTTTCACGCATAAGTGAGCATGGGGCTATGACCCCAATGCCTTAGAATGAAATGAAAAACCAAGGAAAATAATGTACTGGTCCGCGCCCTTGGCACGACGCAGACCAGACACAAACTACCTCCAAACACTAATCCACGCCTTTGGCAAAAGCAGCCAGGGCACTGATGTCCATTGGAAATTGATTAATGAAAATTATTTTTCACTTGGGTCCTCTGAAATTTGAGTTATACCCATTCCTCAATTTCTCACAGAGATTTTGAGATATATGGAAATTATGATTATAGGCATTTCCAAAGAACATTTTTGGGTCATGTTTGGGGCATTTCAATATCTTCCCCCTGAGAATATTTGTCCCCGAATGTCAAAGAAACATGCATAAGAGAAGTAATCACGAAGATTTCGGCCTGACATAAATGCAACAAATCCATTTAAATATCATCAACAACAACAACATTACCCAATGCCTCAAAGACTCTCGCCCATTATGGGGTAAGGGGAGGTTGGATGTATGCAGCCTGACCCCTATGTTTAAAAACATAGCGTGACTGTTTCTAAATGACCCATGATGAGTGTCAAAAGTTCTATTGATTAACTGCTATTTCACAATTGAAAGAAGTGCAGACAGTTTAAAGAGCCATTTTGCTTTATTCCATCATAATTTTTGGCTCCATCCGAGATTGATGGAAAATGCATTTATACATCATTTTCAAAAATCACAACATGAGTATCAAAATCACCATAAATTTGTCACCATAAACATGAATGCATTCAAAATGATGTAAGGGCCAAAAATTAAGACTTTAAATCATATAGGGGACTCAAATAGTACTTTCAGCTTGAGTAGAGTGGAAGAGATATGGATATCACTTTCTCATGTCGGCCTTGGCTTCCCATGTGGCGCTTTTAACTTGTTGGTTCCTCCAAAGGACCTTAACGTAAGCTACATCTTTGTTTCTCAACCTCTTCACTTGTCTATCAAAAATCTCCACCAGGACCTCCTCATAAGTCAAATTATGTTCTACTAGACCCGCAACATCTAAGGGTACTATAGCACTTCGGTCACCCACACACTTTCTCAACATGGACACATGA
>JAOTQJ010064163.1:0-17655 GCA_025642045.1 Solanum sejunctum | reverse complement strand
GCCTTTACTTGTTGGCTATTGTGACATCTAGTTATGAACATGGAATTGTCCCTCTTTATACCACCCCACCAATACACTTCACTCAAGTCTCTACACATATTTATAGAACCGGGGTGAATGGAATAGGATTAATTATGGTCCTCCTTCAAGATCAATTCTTTCAAATCATCTACAGTTGGCGCACACAATCTACTATGTTACCTAAGGGCACCATCCTCGCCTTAGGAGAAAACCTCCACTTTACCATCTCTCACCAAAGCCTTCAACTCTAGAAAGGTAGGGTCAAGATCTTGTTTTGCCTTTACCTCTTCAACCAAAGCTGACTTGTAACCATCAACCACCACTACACCACCATTATCAACTTCATCTAACCTAACCCTTAATCTAGCCAACCGGTGAACCTCTCTAGCACCTCATTGTCACCATCATCAACATGAGCAAGACTACACATAAACACCCTACTTAGAGCATCAACCATAAGATTAGCTTTGCCGGGGTGATAATGCACACTCATATCATAATTTGTAAGGATCTCTAACCACCTTCTTTATCTCAAGTGAAGATCTTTTTGGGTGAAAAAATATTGGAGACTTTTTTGGTCGATAAACACATCAACATGAATCCCATACAGTAGTGATGCCAAATTTTCAAAGCAAATACCACAACCGCTGATTGAAGATAATGGGTGGGATAATTCTTTTCATGTACCTTAAGTTGTCTAGAGGCATATGCTATTACCTTACTACTTTGCATCAAAACATACCACAATCCAATTCTTGAGGCATCACAATATACAACGAATCCTTCCAACCCTTCCAGTAGAGACAAAATAGGAGTTGAGACAAGCTTATCTTTCAATGTTTGGAAAATCTTTTCATATTCATCGGTCAACATAAATTTAGCCTTCTTTTGTGTCAACTTAGTCGTAGGAGAAACATTAAAAGAGAACCCATTTTCAAACCTCTGATAATAACCTGCCAAACCCAAGAAACTTCCAATGTCTAATGCAGTCAAAAGTCTAGGCAAATTTCTAATCACCTCTGTTTTGTTAGGGTCACCTTAATGCCATCACCCGACACCACATGCCCTAGAAAAGCAACCTCTTTCAACCAAAACTCATATTTCTCATATTTCGCATACAACCTCTCCTCCCTCATGATTTGCAATACTACCATTAAGGGATCCACATGATCCTCCTCACTATCAGAATAAATCAATATATCATCAATAAAGACCACCACAAACAAGTCAAGCTAGGGTTTAAGGACCTAATTCATGAGATCCATAAAAATAGCCGGTACTTTAGTCAACCCAAAGGACATAACCACAAACTCAAAGGACTATACCAAGTCTGAAAATCCATCTTGAGAATGTCACACTCCCTTACTTTCACATAGAGATACTTTAACCGAAGATCAATCTTAGAAAAGTGACTAGCCCTTTGAAGTCAATTAAAAAGGTCATCAATCCCTGGTAGAGGGTACTTGTTCTTTATGATGACTATATTAAGTTGATGTAATCAATGCACATTCTAAGAGAACAATTTTTCTTCTTCTCAAATAACACCGGTGCACCCCAGCATTACTTACTAGGCCTTATGAAACCCTTTTCCATCAAATCCCTCGATTTCTCCTTTAACTCCATTTGGGCCATATGGTACAGGAAAATATTAATGGGTTGAGTATCCGAATGGAGGTCTATACCAAAATCTATTTCCCTTTTGGAAGGGATCCTAGTAAGTTCATTAGGATAGACATCAAGAAACTCATTAACCACTAGAACCAACTCAATAGGAAAGAATTTGGACTCAACATCCCTAACCCTCACAAGATGATAGAGACAACCGTTAGAAATCAAGTTTTAGGATTTAAGGAAAGAAATGAATCTACCCTTGACCACCACATCACAACTTTCCCACTCTATTATAGATTCATTAGGGAATTGAAATTTAACCCTATGAGCTCTACAATTAATAAAAGCATAATATGCATGCGATCAATCTATCTTAAGAATGACATCAAAATCCACCATATTTAACTCAACAAAGTCACAAGGCAAAATTTTATGTAGAATGAACATGTGAAAGTTCCTATAGACTCTTCTAGCTGCAATGGACTCACCAATGGGGGTAGACACATCACAAAGTTCACTTAATAATTCGAGACTAACATAAAGCTTTTTGGCAACAAAGGAGTAATAAAGAAAGAGTAAGACTAGGTCTATCAATGCATACACATCAAAATAAAAAATCTTTAACATATTGATGATGACATTGAGCACCTTATCTATCCCTTGCCTACCTTTAAGAGTATAGAATCTATTTTGCCTTAGAGTACCCCCTTGTTGGCCTCCTCTCACCTTTGACCCTCATTTTTACCTTGTCCTTGTGGGCAACTATATCTACCTTTATTTTGAGCATGAGGACAATGACTCACCTTATGACCCACTTCACCACAACCATAGCAAGTGTTAGAGTTTCTCAAACATGGGCCATTATGATTCCTATTACACCTTTGGTACATAGGGCTAGGCACCACACCATAACCACCTTGGAATCTTGGATTGTCATTAGTAAACCTCCTACTAAGAGCATTGGAAGAGCCTTGGCCTTGGAACTTGTGACCTTGAGGAAATCAACCACCCTTATAATTTTGGAATCCACCTTCAAAACGAGCCCTATTGGAATCACCACTTTGTCTCTTTTAAATCTTTTCCCCATCTAGTTGTTTGGCATATGTCATAAGGTGGTACAAATCTATATCACCTATTAATATATGGTACAACATTCCTCATTAATCATGTCGGACATACCCGACATATATTAGTTCATCCTTGATATCATCTAGGCAACCAATTATGGGACATACTTGGAGAGTTGGTAGAACTTGAGGGCATACTCCCTCATACTCATCGAACCTTGCTTCGGGTTCATAAACACCATCATTGTAGCCTCCCTTAGATCAATAGGAAATAATCGATCTACGAATACGACTTTGAACTCCTCCCAGGAAATAGCATCATTACCTCTCCTCTTCGTCTTCCATTATGTAAACCAAATTTGAGCCACCCCTCTGAGTTGGTAGGCTGCCAACTCTGCCTTTTTCTCTGAATTAACCCCTATGATAGATATCACTTTGTACACCTCATAGATGAACTCCTAGGGATCCTCATCTATCTTGGATCCATGGAACTCTAGTGGGTTCATTCAAGTGAAATCCCTCACCCTAGAATTAGAAGTGGGAGCATGAGCGGCTTGGACCCATTATTGAATTTGGTTGGTCATAGCATAAGCCAACATTGTAATAGTATCCTGGAACTCATCTTGGGATACACCTCCACCTTGAGAAGCTTGAGGAGCTAGAGGGGCTAGTTGTTTCTCAAGTATACGATCTCTCCTGAGTTCACCTCTTGGAATTAGCATGATCTAGAATAACAAAGATCATTCGTTAGGAGAAAAGCCTTAAACTCACATCTAAAGCACAATATAGAACATGAAGAAGTGAAACATTTCTTTAAACATCTCATATCCTCCCATTCCCATTGATAGTTGTGGCATGCTTCACAACCATAAATAAGACTCTAATCGATGTGGTGTGTTGGATTTCAAGGACCATTAACAATGTAGTGTTGTGATACCAAGTTTTTCATGACTCGAACCTAGGGTCTAGACATGACATGACAAATAGGAACCTAAAGGGATCACAAACAAGCCTTTGGTAATCATAAAAACATTTCAAGAGTCAAGATCCTTGCATAATTACATCTTAATATCAACACCTCTAGCATAGATTAGAGCGAGGGGCAAGACATTTTCCAAGCTCACCCTCATAGTATCAAGTGTTCAACATGAAGAGATATCAAATAGTAAGAGTAGCATAGCTAGTGTCCCTGTCACCACCGAAGCCTAGGGCCTAGATGTGACACAATGCATGGGGAACCCGAAGGGACCCCAAGGAAGCCTCTTAACATATTATTATACATCCTTAGTCACAAAAGCAATAAAATATCAATAAAATATTGTAAATAGGGATAGCTAGGGCTAAGGGACATCTTTCATAGTATATAACATCATAAAGTCAAAAGAGTCAAAGATCATAGTATCAATACATATCTTGTCCAATAACACCTCTAAACATAGAACTTAATAGGGGCCAAGACAAGCAACCGGGCTCACCATTATAGTCAAATATACAATAAGGAAAATGAGTTATAATACATGACATAAGAGCATAAACATTATCCCTGAAATGGAGGACTCATCAACTAACTCAAGAGAAATATCGCACTAGTAACGTAGAGGAGGATTATCAAGTGGGCCTCTAATATACAGTCAAAATACAACACATTTGGTGCTTGAAACATGGGATTTTTTAAATTCTTAAAGTAACCTTTTAGTGTTTTGATGTGTTTTTGTGTTAATCTTTCAAAAAAGTTAGGTTGGCATGATTTTGAAGAAAAGTTGCAGATGTTTTTGAATCATAGGCTATACGAGCCTACCTATGAGTCATAGCTCATGCTACGAGTCATAAGTTTTATACTAGAAAGAATCAGAGACCAAAAATCAGAAATTTGCCAAGTGAAAGTCACCCCTACAAGCCCAAACTATGACTTATAATACACACTATGACTTGTATAGGTGGACTCATAGCAATAACTATAGAGCCAAAATGCTGGATCAAAAACTAAAGACCAAGACTGCGTGATAAACTTACAAGTCGTACCCCAAGCAACGACTCATACCTATGGGTCGTACAGTTCATTCTAAGATGCTAAGAACCTGATATGGGACCCCAACTATGACTCATAGGTCATCCTATAAATTGTAACTTGAGACTTATTTGCTGATAAAATGTTTTTTCTGTGTCATTTCTAGTGTTATTTTGTAAATATCGTATAAAACTTAAGTTAGGTTTTTGAAAAGGAGTTCAACCAGTAGACATTTTCACATTACATTTTGAAGCTTTTCTTAGTTTTTTAGTGTAGATTATTGTTCTTTGTTGGAAAACCCATTTTGGGGATTGCAAATCACGCCTTATACTCATTGTTGGTTAACCAAACTTGTGGGTTTGGGGTGCCTATCTCTCTCACTGTTATTGGTGAAACTCTCAACTTTGTCTATTATATGAATTCTTGTGTGTTTTGCTTTAGCCATGAGTAGTTAAGCACCTACAACTTGGGGTTGTGGGAACCATGGGTAGTTGACTTGAAATAACCTAGTTTTCTTGCATTTCAATAATTGGGGTTTTGCATGTAATATCTATTTTCCTTCATTTTTATTGTTGTTTGGTTATGGTCAACACTAAACCCCGCCTATTATCACGATTCTGACCAAGGCAGTGACGAATAGGAAAAGGAAAATAAATGACAAAATTCGATTGATGTGTTCCTGTTTAATTGACCAAACCTAACAAAAGGGAGGTTGACTAGGACTGTTGGTAATGGTTAGTTGGAATGCCATATTGTATGACCAAGCACAATGGTAAAATTCGACCTTCACCTTCACAAGAGGGCTGGAAGAACCTAAGTTACCATCCCACATGTGACTAAGCAATTATAGTTATATATCTAGGGTAATTAAGTCGATGAACCATGGGGAACATAATCCCCAAGTTTTCCCCCAAAATTGAGCATTTCCTTGCATTTTAAGTAGTGTCTAATTTATTTTGTTTTTGAATCACAACCCCCTCCCCCCATTTAGAGATTGTCGTCATAAATACTAGAAATGATTAGTAGTAAAGTCTTGTAGTGAAGGCTCTGTATTCACTGTGGATTTACCCTAACTTTGATTAGGTTAATTACTGATAGCGACTGCTTTCTTATTGGAGCTTGACCATTAACCTACCAAAAAATTATAGTGCTGTTGTTGGGGAATACCGATAGGTTCTGATTTGATTTCACTATTAGTTAGTTCTAATTTTAATTTCAAGAGTCTCTTGTTCTTTACTTTTGTTTTTATTTTTTCTATTTGATTTCTTTTGCAGGGTGTACTAGGTTTTATGCCTGACAAAAGGAGCCAAGGCAATTCCTTACCTCCACTAAGTTTGGAGATCCATCAACTACCAAAAAGGGTAGCTCAAGCTGATGAGGACAATAAGGTTGAGGAGAATATGCATGCGAATAATGATATGGGTATAGAGGAGAATCCACCACTAAGGGATAATCAACTACACTTAGAGATTTCAATACAAATGCTTACGGCTAGAATCAGTACCAATTGAACCCTATAGTGATGGATGTTATCGGTTTTATCCTACCCTCTCTACTGGAAGATGCTAAGTTTGCGATATCTAGTGGATTGCTCTAGATTCTCCAAAACCATAGCCTATTATAGGGTTACTATCAGAGGATCCCTACTGTCATCTCTAAAATATCGTCTTTGTTTGCAAAAGTGTCATGGGGACACAAAATATTTCTATTGACGCTATTGGGTTAAGGGTGTTTCCATTGTCATTGACTGGCAATGCAGCTGTATGGTTGACTGAGCTACTCCAGGTATTATCACGAGTTGGGTTAAGCTGCAAAGGGTGTTCATAGAAAGATATTTCCCAAGGTCAAAGAAGATGAAGCTTAAGGACTAAACTAATAACTTTGAGCTATTGCCTAGAGACTCTCTTAGCACTACATCGGAGAGATTCACCAAATACATGAGGATGGTCCCTGATCATAAAATTGTTATGATGATTTGGTCAAGATTTTCTATAAAGAACTTGATGATAACAACAAAGCTTGCGCCATCACGATCATGGGAGGTATTTTTCTTGATCAATAATTTAAGCTTAGTGGCCAAAAGAATTGAACAAGTGGTGAAGACGAACAGAGCGTGGGTTAGAGTGAGCATGGTAATAGAAAGAGTTCTTGTATGGTTACCCCAAATAGTTAGCAGGTTCAAGTGGATGAAAAGATTATGGAGCAACTTGCTCAGCTCCATATGAGCATGGATTTGGTTTAAAAGCAAAACCAAGCTAGTGTGAAGGAAATAGCTCAACAACTCCAAATTACTCCTATGTATATGATGATCAATTCTTTGATAAGGATGCCTGTTATATGAGCAACTAAGCAATGAGTTTACGGAATAACCCCCAGGGGTCCAACTCAGACTATTAGAGGCAAAGTTCCGGGAATCAAGGTCGGAACTTCAATTGACATGGAGCACACAGAGATAATAGGGGTGGATACTATGAGAGAGAACAAGTGCTAGACATAGAATGTGAGAGAAGAGAGGGTAGCATGAATGGTCCTTACGAGCCTCCTCACAACTATGACTCTGGCTTAAGTAATTTGAGGATTGAAGAAATGTTTAATAAATTGTGAAGAGGGCAAATCAACATGATGAGACTTTAAAAAGGATGAAGACGGATATTTCAAGAACAAATTAGAAAATTGAGTCTCACTCTGTGTCAATGAAGCAACTTGAAAAATAATTCGGGCAAGTGTCTTCTCAGCTGAACCAACTCCAGAAGGGTACCCTACCTAGCAACATGGTTCAAAATCCTAAGAACGAAGGCATTGCATGGCCGTCATAAGTCAGAGTGGCAAAGGCACTATGGACCCCCAATGTCAATTATTGGTGATGAAGTTCTGGAGAGATCCATTAATAGATAAGGAAGAAGATCCAATTAGTAAGAGAGTAAAGGAGAAAGAGGTGGGAGTGCAAGAGAAAGCCAAATCAATCCCAAAACCACCTCCTCTATTCCTATAAATGCTTAAGAATAAGGAGGAAGATGGCAAGTTCAAGCATTTCTTGTCAATGTTAAAATAACTATCCATCAATATTCCTCTCTTCGAGGCCTTAGAGAAAATGTCTAGATATGCCAATTATATAAAGGATTTGGTCATCAAGAAGCACACTTTGAGCTAAGAGTTCTGGTAAGAACTCCAACAATGTAGTGCCATTATGACCAAATGCCTTCTGTAAAAATAAGAAGACCCCGAGGCATTCATCATCCCTTGCACTATCGGTGACCTTGAATATGCAAGAGCATTATGTGACATAGGAGCAAGCATCAATTTAATATCTCTTGTCGTATTCAAGTAGCTTAGCCTTGGTACACCTACCCCGATAAGAATGAGGTTGCTTATGGCATATTGAACCATTTAAAAGTCAGATGGAATCCTTTTAGACATGCTTGTTAAAGTTGATAAGTTTATCTTTTCGGTAGATTTTGTGATCCTCGACTGTAAAGTTAATTTTGAGGTGCCCATTATTTTGGGGAGACCATTTCTGGCCACTAGGAGGGCACTAGTGGATATGGATTCAGGCCAGCTGCGACTCAGGGTTAATGATGCAGAAGTTCTGCTTGATATTCGCCAATCCATGAAATACCTAGATGAATGCAAAAGTGAGGAGTGGACCCTCGACAATAGTTGATAAAGGAAGATGACAAAGTCGGGCCACGATGTTAAACAAGGTGCTTCTTAGGAGCCAACCCAAGCATTTTTCTATTTATTTGTTTGTTTGAGAATTAGAGTAGTAGTAGTTGTTTAATTTAAATGAAGAGACAAACATGCAATTATAATATTTTTGAGGTTTTCTATGCTTTCAGAATTGGTTTGCAGGCAAAAAGTGGAAGAACTGAAGATTTGGAAAATTTGGACTTCTAGCAACTCCTACGAGCTGGACTATGAGTCGTAGTCATCGCTATGACTCATAGTCATGCCTCATATAAAGAATAGTAAGTATGTAACGTTGGCACATACACTACGATCCAACTTTATGTTTGTAGGATCCCCTATGAGTCATAAGTGGGGTTCGTACTACCCAGGTATGATTCCTAAATTTTTACCAAGTGTTGGGTCTAGTACAAGACCGAGACCTATGAGTCATAGGACAACCTATGACTCATGCTTGGGGTCTCGTAGCCATAATCTGCAGCTTTTTAAGATCTGACTCAATTTTCTTATAAAAGGGGTCAAAATTAATTCTCACCCCAAATTCTAAAATTTTTTATCCTAAGTTGACAGAAAACCCCTTCTTCATCCTATAAATCCTTCACCAACCACAACTCTAGGCGACCTATGTCATTTTCCAGTGAAGATTCCAGCGAGGGTATAAATTCCTAGGGTCTCAACGCAAAATATGTCTCTTTTTGCTTTGATTCATTTTTCAATTCAATTGGTAAACTCTTTGGTTACATTTCTCAATATTTATTGATGAGTTTGTTCCCTATATGAGTAGAAGCTTATTTAATCATGATTAATCATGCCTTACATTAATTATCAAGCTACCCTTGTAATCTAGGATTTATAGGCCTTCAAAGAATTGGGTTGTTAAGTGAACCTTGTAGATAAGTTTGAGTGAGTGATTATGAGTATGAGATTTGTAATATTTGGTATGTAATGTATTATTATTCCTCATGTAGGGTCTCAATGGTTGTCAGAGTTGAACTTTAGGTGGTATTGGGGTGAATTTCTATGCTTAAACATGTGGGTTTGAGTGAATCGTCATGAATGGTGATTGCACTTCCTTGGGATGTTATGGACATGTCAAGAATGAGTTTATATTGTTGATTGATTTCGATGTGTTTTACGTTTAGTTGAACTAGTTTTGACTGTTAGGGATAATAGTCATTTTAAATTGTCAATGCTAATATGGAGTTAATTATGTGCTATTTAGTCATGCTTTGCTATTATTTACATGATTAAGTTGAATTTAGCGTTGAATTTGTGCTTGGTGTGGGAAATAGTTAGGCATTGCAGGTGACTTTTGTGCTCAGCTACGAGTCACTCCTATGACATGTAAGTTCCTATACGAGTCGTAGTGGCCCTTCATAGCAAGCATCAGTCACTTATAATCCCTTCATAGTTCTTATATGAGACCTACATATGGTTTATAGTAGTTAGTATGACTCGTAGAGAGGGTCTCATAAAATTTTTTAGGTTTTGAAAATGTTTTTGGAACTAGGTACGAGACCAAAACTACGACTCATAGGCCATCCTATGAGCCATAATTGCATCTTGTATCTGAGATCAAAAAGCATTTTTAAAGACACAATTGGTTTTATAAGGCCAGTATACGACTCATAGATCACCCTATGAGTCATAACTGCACTCGTATCTGCATATCTGTGGTTGCATCAGTGCATAATTACTTGTTAGTTGTTTTTATTTCTTCTTCCTTGCTGAGTTTTTTAGTGGATCAAACATCTTGGACTTAAATGTTGCTTTATAGGTTGTTCGTATATAAAATGCCTCTAAAAGACAAACACGCAATTCAAGCTCTACAAATGAAGGTTGTGGGATGAATCCTCTGTCACCGAGCAATCTAAGGGCTCTGTGAAAGTCCACACAGTCAAGTCAGAGCTGGAGGTTAATAGACCTCAGACTTGGGCACTCGCAGCTTAGATACCCGTTGAAGTGAGTAGTCCATCCTAGTCTAAAGAGGAGGAACAACAGGACAACGGGGATGGGTAAGACAACAGCTTGCCACAGATGACCCTCTCACACTTGAGTTCAGAGTCAGAGTCAGATAGCACTTCTTAATAGGAGGAAGTACACTCCCAGCTCCCAGCTGACCATAAATGGTGTATTCCTGAGATAAAGGAAATATATGACCAAGGGTTACAGCCAAAAGGGCAAGGCAAGATGGTTTGCCAATTTCACAAGGAATACTGGTTAAATGCCTCGGGCTTAGATAGAGTAACCGGATTGGATACTGGGTTAGATGAGCAAGGGCTATGATGGACCACATAGTAATTGGGAAAATATGACCCTTACTAGTTCATGAGTTCTATGTAGCGTACCTTGCTACACTCCACTAGGGTTGCCAAAAAACAAAAGACCAATTTGGTAGCCGATGCTATAGGTGGTGACAACTCAGAGAAGGGTGGGAGAATTGGTATCTTAGAGAAGACAATCCAATGAGTGCAATTTGGGACTACTTATACAGCCCCTCAATCCACCGTGGAGTATGATAGCTTTATTGAGAAGATGAGGACAGCAGTGACTGGAAAGCACATCAGGGCTGGGACGGAGCTTCTATGGTGGATTTATATCGAGATTTATAAGGAGTGTGTTAAGTCGATATGGGTCACAAACCACGCAGATCCTACAATAAAAGTGCATCTCTCATTTTGAGTTAAGTTCTGGTGGTCCATTATCCATTGTCGTATTAGGCTAACTTTTATGGATAATATGATCACCCTCAAAAGAATTGTATTATTGGCCAGCCTTCTAGCTGGGTATGCTATGGATTGGGCCCAGATCATTTTAAAGCAGATTCACAAGGCTGCAGCTCAGATGAGCACCTCACTATCATTTCTAGTTTTGATTCATCAAGTATGTAGTACGATAGGTGTTCCTATTGACCCTCATTAGCACTCTCATGTAAAGGCGACAGACACTACAGATTCAAGCTTGCTAAAGGTTGATGAGAACATAGTGCCTTATATCAAATAGCTTCACCAGTTTTTCCAGAGCCATTTTTAGTTGAGCCTTAGATTCCAGGTTCACTCCCAGCTCCTACAGGCACTACTCCGACTTCTACAAAGCCTACACTGGCAATCGAGATTGAGTCTACACCATTAAGTAGCACCTAGTACCAACAATAGCTATATTATAGGTTGACCCTCTTTTCTTTGCTGTTGAGTTTTAGACTTTATTGCGCAAGGTGGCTGTAAAAGAAGGTAAGCTGCGAGAGTTATCAACATGGGTCCTAGCATTGATTGATCAGACTATTAAGGATGCCGAGGAGAGGATGAGGGCATTTGCTTGAAACATAGTTGATGATAGAGTCTGAGCGGTTAATGCACAGGTTGATACATTCGAAGCTAGAGTCTAAATGAGGCTTGAGAGTGCTAGGCCTACTGACACGAGTATGCTGACTAATGAGTTGGCCAGGTTCAAGGCGTACTTGTTATAGCTGTTGGTAGCCACTAGCCCCAAAGGTAGCACCTATAGGTGGGGAGGCATTTGATTGGATTACTAACCATTCGGACACCCATGGGAAGAGGCCTCTTGAGCATGTTGATCCAGAGCCGACCCCGAAAAGGCCAAAACATGAGGAGGAAGAGCCCATACCTGAGGAGGTAGTGCAGGAGTCGCTTTTGTTAGCAGCTATCCAGAGAGAGATAGAGCACAACACACCCCACCTGGAGAGTGTACTTCAACACTAGAGGATAGGCAGACTTAGGACCCTGCAGATCAGCCCGAGACTGGTGTATGAGCACCATGATGTTTGACCATTTGTGACCCCAGCTCTTACTTCTTTTTATGGATACTCTATCCTTTTGTTAGACAATATTGTTTTTATTTTGTTTTTTATGGATGTTCTTGTCGGATAATATTTTTACTTTAGTTTTGGATAGTGGGTTTGGTAATTGTTAGTTTTGAATGAATATATATCTATGTTATGTTTCATATGTTCATCTTTTCTTTGTGTTGTTACTTTGAGGACAAAGTATCATCTTTTGGTGGGGTGGTGGAAGTTATAGATTAAAGTGAAGTCTGAATAGCCTCAAGTCCATAACATTCCCTATTTGTGATCCCACGGTTTTCTTGTCGTGTTTCTTTTTCCTTGTGGATGTTTAATTTTCTATTGAATTGGCATGTTTTAGGAAGTATAGATAATTTGTAAATGCATAGCAATGTTATTGTTTGGCATATATATAATTCTTAGATTTTTCTTTAAACTTTTGACGCAAAATTGGGTACCCTCAAAATTTTTGAGGTTGTGATTAGTCATGCATTCATATATTTTTGGGTATCTAAAAAAGTTTGTTCTGATATTCTAAAGGTAAGTTGAGACTGAAAGCATGACCTATGAGTCTATACTTGATTGTGGATGCAATTGCCATGTGTTTTATGAGCCTATTTTGCTGCATTCATGCATTTTGTATGGACCCAGAACTTGCCACGTTACGCTAAAGTTATTTTGGTGATATGGTGGATATATAAGGGATCTTAGGACTTTTTTCCTTGAGTAAAACCACTTTTAGCCTAAATAACCCACCAAATGAGTTAGTGAATTCCTTGTTCCAAACTTTTGAGCTTATCATGTACTCATTCCTTTTGATACCTTGCTAGCTTAACCTTGTTTGATGAAATGCTTTATATTGGCCCTGATCTATCCTTGAGCATGTGAACCTTGATTGAGGCTAAAAGCCTAAGTTGAGGGTGGCTGAAGTTAGTGGCCCTGCTGTGAGGTATAGATATTGTGTACTTCACCTGAGGCTAAAAGCCTAAGTTGAGGGTGGCCCTTATTGTGGCAAAGTAACAATAATGAGGTTTGTTGGGAAATCAAGAAAGAAATGAAAAATCATGAATCGAGTGAAGAAAAAAATAAAAAATGCCTTGAGTTGAAGAAAAAGTAGCAAAAATGATTTTGAAATCAAGGCACAGCTAAAAAAGAGAAAGTAAGCACTCGAGAAAAGTTCAAAATAGGAGAATAAGGGTGGATTGGTTTAAAAGAGGTGGACTATGAAAGCAAAAAGTGTTGGAAAATATCGTTCAAGGATAGCTTTAATCTTTATTTGCCAAAAGTACCTCACCAAAGCACCATGAGCCAATGTTACAAGCTTATAAGTCGTAAAGTGATCCACCTCCACTTTATTACCAAGCCAGAAGATGAGCATAGAGCCAAACCTATGGTGTTAGTCAGCAAACATTGAATTTCAGTTGTGAGAATGAGAATGCTTCGTCAATCCCTGAATTCTAAAATGGTTTTGAGTGATTATAAGGGACTTCTTTCTAGTAAGGGCATTTGCACTACTTGAGTAACATATGACTATACCAGTGATTGTGGATGTCTGATGCTCCTTATATTATCATAGTTGGATTGCCAAGAATCTCATTATGTTTCTGTTTGCTAAATAATTCCACAATTATGTTTTGAAAATAGTAGTTGGGTACCTGAATCAAAGGAGTTGATATATATGCCATTAGCATAGTTAATATGTATTTCTCTTTGTCTATGTAGATTGAGTCTTCGCTTGAGGACAAACAATAATTCTAAGTTGAGGGTGTTGATGTGCTGTCAAAATATAATACATTTGGTACCTAAAACAAGGGATTTTATGAGTTCTTAAAGCGACTTTTTAGTGTTTTTATGTGTTTTTGCGTTAATCTTGCAGAAAAGTTAGGTTGGCATGATTTTGAAGAAAAGTTGCTGATTTTGCTGAAGCATAGGCCATACGAGCCTATCTATGAGTCGTAGATCCAACTATAGGTCATAGGTTGTATCATAGCAAAAATTAGAGACAAAAAAATCAAAAAAATCTACCAAGTAAATGTCACCCTTATGAGCCCAAACTACAAGTCGTAATACACACTACGACTCATATAGGTGGACTCGTAGAAAAAACCAAAGAGCCAAAATATTGAATCAAAAACTAAAGACCAAGACTATGAAACAAATATACTAGTTATAGCCTAAGCAACGACTCGTACCTATAGGTCATACCTGTTCAGTACAAGATGCCAAGAACCTAATACAAGACCCTAACTATGACTCATAGATCATCCTATGAGTCGTAGTTGCGAGACTTATTAGCTACTCGCTGTCTTTTTTGTGCAAATTCTAGGGTTATTTTGTCAACACTATATAAAATATTAAGTTAGGTTTTTGAAAAAGATTTCAACTAGTAGACATTTTCACATTACATTTTGAAGCTTTACTTAGGTTTTTAGTATAGATTATTGTTCTCTCTTGGAAAATCCATTTTGGAGATTGCAAATCTTGCCTTGTACGCATTGTTGATCAATCAAGCTTGTGGGTTTGCAACTTGTGGTGCCTATCTTCTTCATTGTTATTGGTGAAACTCTCAACTTTGTATACTATATGCATTCTTGTGTGTTTTGCTTTAGCCATGAGTAGTTAAGCACCCACAACTTGGGGTTGTGGGAACCATGGGTAGTTGACTTGAAATAACCTAGTTTTCTTGTATTTCAATAATTGGGGTTTTGCATGTAATATTTATTTTCCTTCATTTTTATTGTTGTTTGGTTATGGTCAACACCAAACCCGCCTATTATCACGATTCTGACCAAGGCAGTGACCAATAGGAAAAGGGAAGTAGATGATAAAATTTGATTGATGTGTTCCCATCTAATCGACTAAACCTATCCAAGGGGAGCATGACTGGAACTACTGGTAACAGTTAGTTGGCACACCATGGTGGCCGACGAAGCGCAATGGTGAAATTTGACCTTTAACTTCACAAGAAGGTTGGAGAAACCTATGTTACCATCCTGCAAGCAACTCAACAATTATAGTTATATATCTAGGGTAATCAAGTCGACGAACCATGGGGAACACAATTCCCAAGTTCTCCCAAAAAATTGAGCATTTCCTTGCATTTTAATTAGTGTCTATTTTGTTTTATTTTTGAATCACAAACCTCCCTCCATCCATTTAGATATTATAGTCATAAATACTAGAAATGATTAGTAGTGAAGTCTTGTAGTCAAGGCCCTGTATTCACTATGGATTCAACCCTAACCTCGGTTAGGTTAATTACTGATAACAACCGCTTTCTTATTGGAGCATGAGCATCAACCTATCAAGTTTCAGTTCCTACATTGTGATATCATGTACGCATAGAGTATACGTTAGTACATAGGAATGTACTAAGTATGTAGGATTCAATGCAACAAGAGATAGACAACATAATCGAAATGCATAATCTGTAACACCCTACACCATACAATATTAGTAATATAAGAATGAAACATGCCATGGTTTGGTAAAATTAGTGCTAACTTTTAAAAGTGTTTGAATCTCGTGTTAATTGGCTATATATGCATCTAACGCTTAAGAGGGTCGAGTGTATACATGTTTTGTGTCGAATTGAGGAGATTAAGGCCTTAAATGAAGTGAGATAATTGAGGTGCTTGTAGGACTTAACAAGCTAGCAGGTGAGTCACCTTCTTGCTTAGCTTAAATTTGCTAGCTAAACGGAGATGAGGCTCGATATCGAATTTGTCCAAGTCCGATTATGAATAAAGTCCGTGTTAAGGGTGTGACTTTAGCCATGTTATAGCATCATAAATGAACTATATTTTCATCCCAAGAAGTATATTAAAAAGTGCCCAAAGATATCACAACACAGCTAACCATTTGGGCCAAACTAAGTGAAGGGAAAGTTGCAAAATAGGCAGCCCAAGACCTTCAACTTGGAGACCCATTTAGGCCCAAGTATGAGGGATAATCTGGTAGATAATCAGATTATTAGTATGTGGTATAATATGGTCAAAATGTCAAGAGTAAGGCAGCCAAACTAGGCCTTTAAAAAAGGGGTTACAAAAAGCAAAAACTCATTCACTTTAAGCTTGGAAAATTTCAGCTTTCTCAAAACTTTCTTATTCTTACTTTTTGACGTAGAAAGCATCTACAAGGGGACTTCTAGTGTTCTTAGAGAAGCCCTACGCCTTTAAGGTTCCGTTAAGTAAGTTTACATATGTGTTTAGTATTGTTTTGTTATGAAATACAAGAAGTATATGCCAGTATGTTGTGCTGGAAATTTGAGACAGCATGTATTGAGAAAGTTGCTGCATACTTGCCTTTTATTTTAGAGATTTCTCTATGGTTTGTGGGATATATTATGAAGAGAACTTAATGGTCTTAACATAGTTTGAGTTATAGATATTATCATAAGGTTGCTTCCCTGATTTTGGTTTCATTTTAACAAGCTCGTTTTATTGCGTTATCTTAAGTGTAATGTTGATTGGAACTTGTGGGTTGTTGGATGGAAGGCTATTAACTCACGTCCTTCATGACTTCTTGAGTGCTATTATAATACTGTTTTAGGTCTATTTTCATGTGTATATATTGTTAAAATAGTTTTGTTAGAGTTGGAATAGGTTTGGAATTGCCAACGTCAAAATGTAGCGAAGGAAGGTAACATTATGCTGTCCATTTTTAGATTGTGTAGATTTATTATATGTTGTGCTTTGTGGGCTGTTGTAAGACTATTATGGCACTAAAATAGATTGTACATGATGTGTACATTCTAGTATGTATTAGAAAATACAATTAGGGGCAGAAAGATTGAAGGAATACGCTCGGATTTATAAATACCCGCTTGCTGCCCGTGTGTTATTTTTTATGTGATTGGGCATACAAAATGTATCTATTGGTTGTTAATACTAGTTTTATCACCTACGGTATTGTAGATAAGAATTTGGAGTAAGGAAAGGTTATCTCGAGGTAGTAACAAGGTCATACAATGAGGTATGTAAGGCTACTTGATTCCGTATTATTTGGTATGAAGAATGAAGCATGAAGCATAAATCCCTCCTTGGCACATAAAGGCATTTGCCAACTCCGATACAACTATTAACCATGTCTCCACTCTTCACATGTTCATATGCTCCCATACATAGTCACCCGTAAATCTGTATACATGTTTGTATACCAAGTTACATGGGTTCTTGATACTAAACAAAGTTCACGAGTTGTTCCATTTCATATGCCTTTCATTATTTGTATAACATACTCTTTTTCATTGTCATATTGTCTTGTATGATTATCCACATGTCATATGCTATGTATATAGTCTTATAGCTCTAATATTGTGACCACCCAAAAAACCATCTCAAAGGTAATTGAAAGGTTAAGTATATTGTTTATTGATGGGTGGTAGCCGGAGGGGTAGAAGAATCACCTAGCTAGGGATGATCCTATCACGGGAGGTAGACTGCGGGGTTAAGGAAGAACCTAGC